>CM062629.1:40797418-41037418 GCA_025617555.3 Puccinia polysora
TCCTCCCCCTCATTGAGAACCAGGCAGCAACCGGTTGCATGTGGCAACAGGCCAGGTTGGGGTGGACCTCATCACCCTCCCACCTGTTTGTAGTGGAGGGAACAAAGCAGTGGGGGGATCCAACCACTGTCCTACCAGCAAGTGGGGTGCTATCCCCCCCCCCTGTTACCAAGGGGGAGGCGCCAAGGGCTGGGGGGACCTGATCCCCCTCCAGCCCATCTTGTTTCAACCATCCGCCTGGGGCAAATTGTGTCCCAGGCAACCAGCGGGGGATTTGACCACCCCTGCTGGTCACCTAGGTAGGAAAGAGGGGGCAGGGGAAGCACGTCTGCTGGTTACATCCCCCCCCCCCTTGTGAGCTTGAGAGCGGACCCAGATGAGTTCTGGGTCCCACCTGGTCCATGTTAGGGGCCAGTGGCTGGTTGAATGAGGCAACCAGCCCAGTAAGTTAGGTCACAGAGGTAACCAGGCTGTTTGTAAGGGACAACCAGCCAGGGTCTGAACAGCAACAAGGGCTGGTTCAGCCAAGTAAAGGTGGAAACACCAAACTCAACCGGTACAGGCTGGTCATATGGGTTCAGGGACTAATGCCAAGTGGGCTGAGTAAGCCCAAACCAAGTAACAAGGCTTGTAGAGCCTGTAGAGCCTATTTGGGGCAGACTTTTTTCCTTTTGCTTGTCATTAGATGAGCTTCACATGAGCACTATCTTTTGTATTTAAGGAGCTCTTCTCCCTGCTGTTTTCCATCCATTCATTCACCAATTCATTCACATTCACAAGTGTGCCATTGCCTCTGCCTCATATTAAGGATCAATCATAAGAACATTATTGTCTCAGCATTTCTTTTGCTTTAAGTGCTGCTCTTTGACTAAGCTTGTGGGCCAATAATTCTAACAAAGATCACCAATTGTTTCATTGTTGTCAGAACTGATTGGCTTGCTACAACTAACCTTCCAGTATGTATGGTGTATCCAGTGAGTTTGGTTGGGTGGTCAACTCCCACTGGTCATGCAACAAGCTAGGTTGATGGCCTGACCAAATTGGTTGATGGGGCAATAGCCAAGGGGGCCCCATCTTGTTGGGTCATCAACCCAACTTTGCCCTTGATCAACTCAGAGCAAGAAGACACAAGTTTGCTGCTGTTGTGATCCTCATGACCACTACAACCAATAGGATGGCTTCCCATCAATGCCAAACTCTTGGCGGCTTCAGTTGAAAGCCACCACGGCCAAGCTGATGGCACACTCCCATCAGTTGACCACCTGACAAGCGGTGGTTGATTAACCGCCACGCGGCTTTGAGCACCCGCCAACCGGGGTTTAACAAAAAAACCACTGAGTTGACAACCCGACCAAACTCAGCGGACACACCATATACTCTTTTTACCAAGTGGCAAAAGACTGGGCTTTGGTAGCTTGGGACTCAGACCAATCTCTCTTGAGATTGAAAGGATAGAGAGGGAAATTCACCAGGCCTTCTTGTGAGGCTCTTGAATGGAAGTATTATTTTCTGATGTTGACTGACTGCCTTTGAGCAGGTTTGCGCCTTTCAATTCTTCAACCCCTTGCATGTGGCTCTGAACTAGTTGGGTCTAGTCGATCGTGCCCGCAACATCAAGTTGCTCGATCTGGGTTTTCACACACCCCTTTTGGTTACTGGTGCCCGCGCATCCAATAGCAGCTGAATGGAACATGATACAAAATCATCATCAGTAGATGATTGTCATCCAAGTAACAGTGTGTATCGCCCCCAAATCTTAAAAATGCTGATCCTTCGCCCATGAAGGTAAATTTTTCCTATTGCTTCCTTTGCGTTCGTGAAGCACCCACCCCATGACTCACATCATTGCACAACAAAGGCAAAGTGAGGATAAAAAAAGATAAGCCATGGTCTCTCTCCACGGCTGATTTGAGGGAACCTGCCGGGAAATCTCGCCGGACATTGGCATTCGAATCATGTGGGCGACATATTCTACTGCTTCTACCAGTTGGCCGCGTCAGGCACATCAAGGGGAGGAAAAAACATTAGAATCATAGGCTTTCCCCTCCCATGGATGATGGTTGGCGAAGTACTGGATGTCCAAAATCAAAGACCTAGCTCCATGATAAAAGGTGTCGTCTTGGCCGATTTCACAGGCAAGCATCATCAGGATTCCGGGATCAATTTGCCCGGGTTCATGATATTTTTCGGATCCAGAGCTCTTTTGAGCGCCCTCAAGAGGTTGATGGTACCCTTTCCTAATTCCGCTTCAAGATGACCCTAAATTGGACATATCTCATGATCGATCAGATTCGAAATCAATAAGACAGAATCGTGTCTGACTTACAATCTTCCCTAGGCTGTATAACCAAATAACTTGCCGTCAGAATTTCAAGAGAAGAAAAAACAAATTGCTTTTTTCTTTATGAGATCATCGAACGGTGACACTTACCCAACACCTGTCAAAACAGTAAATCATTTGGTGAATATGACGACTCAATGAAACCAACTCAAATGATCGAAGTCTTACCATGCTCTCCGGTACATGTGCCATCCAACTCTTGCGCGAGCTGAACCATTTGGTGCACACACTTTCTGACTTTTGTGAGTTCCTCTTCATCCTTAAAAAGGATGATGCAATGGAAGTTCCCATCACCAACGTGGCCTAGCATCGTTGCCTTCAAACCACGAGCTTCGATGTCTTCCTTGGTTTTGAGGACCAGTCTCGGTAAATGGGATATAGGGACACCTGCCCCCGAAAAGGCCATCAACTTTTAGCATCTTGTACCCAGAGATACGATGCATCTCACCATCTGTATTTTAGCCAGACACTCGATCGATGTCCCAAGGATACTCACAGACATCTGTGGTCCAAGCTCTGTGACCAGGCGCATGATCAAGCGTTGACCATAAGCAAACTTTACGAGCGTGCCAGATTTCGTTGGCCTCACGGTCAGACTCGGCCATTTTCATGTTCGAGCCACCGTTCCTCTTGAGGATTTTGGCTGAGTGAACAAAAGGTAAAAAATAAATCAACAAGGCGATAAGTAACAGACGGTCAAAACATTCAAACCTGTGAGTGCTTTGTCTGACTTGATTTGTTCGGATGTACCCGAAAATTTCAAAAATAGACTTTCAAAAGTTTGGCCAGGTAAAAGATCAGAAGAAGGATCTTGTTGAAATGAGGCTCAAGAAGTTGAAGATGTTAAGGGGATCGGTAGAGAAGCTTACCTGGGTTTTTCATCCCAGGTCAACCCGCTTGAACTGTGGTTTATAGCCTTCATCATTTGATCATCGAGAAGCTCGATGCAAGCTAACCCGACACCCTCCTTGATCAATTCCAATACGCTCTTGGTGGCAGATTCCACATCTTTGAATTGAGTGACTCCGACTGAGATAGGTAAGACTGGATATAGCTTCAACGTGACTTCGGTCACAAGACCAAGAGTGCCCTCGGAGCCAATGAAAAGTTCCCCCAGATCAGGTCCGGCCGCACATTTCCTGCAATGAAATCGATGACGAGCGGGTTAACGCGATACTTGGCACGTCTCTAGGAGATCAACTCTGAGTGTTAAAAAAAAAAAAAGGAACTTAGATTCAACCTGGCCCTTTGACGCGTTTTAATCACTTCTCCATTGGATAGAACGACGGTCATATTGATCACATTTTCCCGCATCGTTCCATACCTGGTTTACCATCAATCTTAAAACTTTAGACGGCTTGTTGGGGTGATTGGAGCAGTTGCTTACTTGACCGCGTTAGTGCCTGAGCAGCCCGTACCAATCATACCACCAATTTGTGCGCCGGGGCTATCATACGATGAATCCTCAAGTTATTCGCACGTTCCCAAGGTTAACAAGTCATCGACAATCTAAGCGCTTACCCGGCGTCTACGGGGAAGAACAACTTGTGATGAGAAGAGGAGCGCTGCAGTTCCCGGTTTAGGTCTTCATAACTAACTCCTGGCTGGACCACCACATCTAGATCAGATTCTATATCTCGGACGTATTCGAATCGGTATCAACACACTAGAGAGGGAGAATAAAACGAGGGGAGAGAGAAAGTGTAAAAAGGGGGTGATTGACCATGAATCGAAATGATTTTATTCATATTTCGTGAAAAATCAACGGTGAAGGAGTGTCCAGGTTTCAACTGGTTTTCATTCTGAGGTGCATCGTTTGCTTTGCGGCCGGTTAGCGATGGGGCATGGAAGTGCCCTTCGAGGGAGGTACCTCCAGAAAAGGGTACTATCGGTATTGAATACTTGTGTGCTACCTGGTTTAGGATAGGGTTGATTAGATTGATGATCTGGCTTTGATGATCTTGAGGATGATCGCCAATTCGAGGGGTGGCTTACTTGAGCTATCTTGGACACATCTTCAGTCGATCTTGGATAGAGTACAACGCCAGGAAGACAGTCTGGATGATGATCTGAAAGGTGAGGGAGATATGAGAGGATGAGTACGGGAGTGCTGCAGTTAGGATACGATCTAAAAGTGTGGAATGGAGTGCACTTGGGATCGATAGACCCACGAGCTAGGATGATGACTTACAAGTCCAAGGAGAGAGACCATGATACTTGAGATCTTCGAGGCTGGAACTGATACATTCGGCCGGCAAGATCGATCGGATGAGAGCGAGTGCAGCGTTGAACTCTTCCGGGGAGGGTTCTGGCGGGAGACTAAGTTGGGCATCAACACTATCGAGATCCTTGGTTCGTTTCAGCTGGGCATTCACACCGACGACATACATCTGTTAGAGTAGGGATCGGGAGAGGTGCAAGTTTGAGGAAAGGGGACTAGTTAGTATTGAGATCGGAAGTCAAGCTCGGATGGATCGACGACTCACGATCGAACCAAGCATGGTCGATGTCAGGAAGACCATCCTGGTCGACCATCTCTGCTCGGCCATCGCCTTCCTGCTGCTTCGAATCGGCGACTTGGGAAGGTGGGAGTTGCGGGGGACCGGACTGTGGTGAAGATGGGCCGAGTGCCGAGGGAGAACTCTGGTGGCAGAGATGGCCGACGGCAGCCGAGCCAAGTTCATCGAGGGATCCGAGCGCCGGATGACTGCTGCTGGGGATGGCCGAAGATGGCTCAGCCGGCCGAGGACAGTCGAGCCAGCGGCCATCGGGAGGAGAAGACCGATGCCGGATGAGACGGAGACGAGCAGCGCAAACTCAGTCTGGAGATGAGCCCAGTGGTGGAGGAGGGCAGTGGCAGGCCGAGGCACAAGTAGCAATATTATTACTTATTAACACTGGCAATAGCTGGACGTGGGGCGGGGGTGTGGACACTGGCAGAGTAGAAGACTATCATGAATGAACTGAGTGAGTCGTGTTATTTTTACTCAGACATAGCTCCATATGGATTACACCACGGGTCCAATGTGACGTTGAGTCACCCCGCGCGTGCGACGCTGGTTTGACGGCACTCCCTTAGTGGACAGAAGCCGTCAAAATAAACGTCGGCATGCAATAACGTCGAGACCGGTCGAGAGCTTGCTGACATTTAGACGCGGATTCCACCCTCGACGCTGGTGAGACCGCATCGATTTGCTGTCAAAGTCGAATTGACCGCCAATCGACTGGTGGGTCAGATGGGCAAGAAGGGGTTTTCGACGATGATTCAACCTTTTTTTAATTGATTCCATCGTCGACACAGTCGATAAATTTATTTATTTGTTCCTAGTATGATTTTCATTGCTAAAGTTGTAGTCAGCAATAAACACTATGTTACGAATTTTCATGTCTTGATGAGGAGCAAGTCACAACCACATGTTGAAAATGAAATAGGATGAAAATTTAAAAAGGGTTTAAAAAAACTACTGGTGGGTCAGAAGAGCGATTGAAAAGGTCTTGTGACAGATGGCCCGAACAAAACAAGAGAGTGGATCGAAGGTGGGAAGGATGACCTGAGCAGGATTGGGAGGGATAGTATTAAGACAAAGAGGGTAAGGAGGAGGACTAGGTTCAAAGGGGGCATTTGCGAGGTTTTGAGGAAGGATTAGAAACTGAGATGAGAGGATGGCATAGTTAAGTTGAGCTTTGGATGGGTTTGAGATCCGTCAGGCAAAGGCACTCAAGAGGAAAAGCATTCCACTGCAAACAGAACGGGCAAATCCATAGCTTCCCGCAAACATCGATTTGACAGTAGGGATTGAGGATTGCTCGACAGGGTGGCTTGCAAGTGACGGGTTTGTAAAGAACGGGAGGAAGGTCATCTTGTTGCTTGAGGAGGGTGTCAAGGGAGGCAATGGGGACTACCGTCTTGATCCAGAAACGTTCCATCTAAACCACCAGGATTGTCAGAATGTTTAACCATGATTAAGAGCAATCAGTGATTTCCATCCAGGAAGCAGCTCATGGGCATAGACAAAACAAAATGATTCCTAGCGACTGACAACAGGTGGGTACCATCGTGGTCTTCTACATCCTAGATTTTCAAGAGAAACAAAAAAAAAAAAAAAAAAAAGACCAAATGGTGGGAAGAATAAGTGCTTGAGTGAAAGGCTCCAGGCTGAGTCCTGCTTAGTCCTGCAGCCATGGAAGTCAAGCTGGGGGCTCAGACCACAGAGACAGGGGAACCTAGCTTGACGCTCAAGTTCATACTTAGTTGAGATGGAGCTAGAAAAGGGTGAGGGGATGGAAGAGCGAGGTGAGAAGGGTCAGGAGTTGGACTTGGTCGGATGAGTCTTGCTGCTGAGGTTCAAGAAGACGGAGGGGCCAGTTCCTCGGAAACCATGACGTCACATGGATCCACCCTGCTCATCCCGCTGATGATTTGACGGTAGGGGCAAGGTGACCCCACCACAACGCTGACCTCGACTCACCAATCAGCCAACTGGCAAATTGACGCATTGGTTGAATCCCCCATCAGTCGTCGGCTGATTAACCGTTGACCAACCCGGTCGTCAAAATGCCAGGCGGTCAACGCGCAGGCCGTCAATTTGACCCTTACCATTGACTTGACGGCCCTCAACCTTCAAAAATGAACGCTGGTGATTTGACGGCGGGGGCAATGTGGCATCGTAACAACGCTGTTGTCGACTCACCAATCAGCCGACTGATGGATTGTGACGCATTAGTCAAATTCCCCTTCAGTCGTTGGTTGATGAACCGTCATCAAAATGCCGGGCAGTCAACGCAAGGGCCGTCAATTTGACCCTTACCATTGACTCGACGGCCCTCAACCACCCAAAGTGAACCTGTGGTGTACATACTACACTCTATAGATACATACACAACATTTCACATATTCACCATGAAAAAAATGGCTGCACCTGCCAGCAGGTGTAGCACCTGGAACTTGTTTTGTTTTGGTTTTTACTCTGTGAAAATTTGGTTTCTAACTTGAGTAGGAACCTGAGGAAAGTTGTTTGTACCGGTTCTTGAGTATTCCAAGTAATTCTAGTGCATGAATGGAATATAGAAGATTTGGAATTATGGGGAATTCAATTTTTTGTACGCTAATCAGGGAGTTGTTCCATCAACTATAATATGTGAGATTCAACCACTTTGGCACAACAAACCTAGAAATTTGGCAAAATTGCAAATAAAATACTTTGTCTTTTTCCTTTTTCAATTTTCTAAATGTTGTCTGTTTCTTGTGTTTCTTGTTTTTTTTTTTTTTTTTTTTTTTTTTTTTTTAACTGTGATTTTAGTTCAATCCTATTTCTGAAAAACATCCAGCTTAGGTGTTGATTATTTTTTTAGTATTCATAGAAATTATCTCAATTAGAATTTGACCACTTGGATACACTTCAAAATCCCAAGCTCTGCTCAAAGTTCATAAAAAATTCTAGCTATTTTTTGATATATCATATGGTTTCCAAAATAGCTGAAAAATTCCATTTGAGAAGAAATTCAATCAGAACTAAAACCTCAATACAATTGTAATTTTTACAAAAATGATGAATCAAAACAATTAAAAACAATATTTCAGAATCAATTCAATATTGCTAACATCTTCTTTCTTTCTCAAAATTAGAAATATATCATAGAGAATCTAAGACAAATGAGAGTATCTTCAACTTTTTTTTTATTATTTTACTGAATTTTTTGAAAAAAATGGAGAGATCTTGTCAAGGAAATTAGTATTTTGAAGAAAGTTTGTGTGATAAGGCTTTAGCAAATAAATAAATATTAATAAATAATTTCATTCAAACCAAAGTTCAGTTTCAAGTGAGCTAGCTAATCTCTCCAGTCTATCCTCTACTGGCTTCATTTCCAAAACCAATTTCTCTGTCCAAGTTAATCTTTCAAGGAATATAGGATAACAATTAGAAGGAAGGCCTTCACAAGGTTTCATCTCATAATTTGGAACTATTTCATCATAAGTTCTTTCATATTCTATGTTTCTTTTAGCATGAATTTCAACCTTCATCTTGGAAATATATTTTAGAGTGTTGTTATCAAGGTTGTGTAAAAATTTTAAATATGTTTTGCTTCTCAAGTAGAATTGAACAGAATGATATTTTCCTTGATTGTCTTCCTCATTATCAGAGCAAAAATCCACCCTAGGAAGAAGATTTCTGGCCAAATCATTTCCCAAATGGTGTTTTGCGGTTGCTAAGCAGTTTCTGTATATCTTTTTCATTCAATGTAAGAATCCTCAGATCACAGCAGTAGGAAATTAAGAGGAATTTTAGGCTCACTCTGTGTTTAAATCTAGATCTGGGCTTCTTGTTATGGGTTTGAGGCTTCATGTATTGGTCCTTTTGCCCATGTAGCCATTGTTCAAGAATTCCAAAAAGTATTTCCTTTTTGCAAAATCCAACATCAAGTGCATAATTGGTAAATGCACCATTCTTCTTAGCATGGAATCAATGCTTTATGATCACTTCTGACAGGAATTCATCCCACTTTGTAAAATTAAAGCAGTCCCATTGGAAAGTTGGAGCCTTCATGGCAAAGCTTTCCAACTCTTTCTGACATTGCTCTTTGAACTTTCCAGGTATGTTTTTGTTTCCACCATAGAGGTTGGTGTCAGTTGTTTGCAGGGTGAAAAAAAGATTGTTTTCATAAATGGATCCAAGTTATTTCAAATTCAACTCTTGTACTTGATCTTCAGAGGGTGGTGGTGGAACCATGTCACCGCAAGGTTTCATATTCAAAACAGTTTTGATGTAGTCCCGTAGGCATAGACTGATGGGGTCATTAAATTTGGGCAAATGTTCAGCTACTTCTTTATTTAGTGTTCTGGTTTTGATGGATTTTGAACTATGAGAAACCCTTAAATCCATTTTGTGGTGAAAAAGATGTTAAATAATGTTTTTGTTCAAGTTGGGGAGTTGTTGAGTGATTGATCTGTTGGCAAAAAGATAAAATACAGATGATTGGATCTGAGCACATTCAACAGTAAATCTGGTTACTTGTGGTATTTTATGAAGAGTTCATATTCATAATGACTGATGAGAATTCATTATTAATATTATTCAAAATGAAAAATTCATTATATGAGACAGTGGATCCATCTTTTATTGAAAGAAAAAAAAATTGTGTCAGACAGAAAATATTTTGAATGATCCTTAAAGTTAGACAATGGCCACATGTGACATTTGCATCTCCCTTGAAAGTGCATCTTTTTTTAGAATATTATATTTTGAATTTATTATTAATGGTATGAATCACACATTTTTAAATGCCCTCATAGGGTAAAATAATTCATCACCAAAACATATTTAAATTCTTAACCTGAGTTTGAGTGATGGAATGATGAAATGGCTTTTCTATGAACTTGAAATGAACATTGTTCCAAAATTCAATGTTCCCATTTTAAATACATAAATACCCATTGAAATATCTACTTTAAACTGGGTATTTCAAAAAATGACTTGGATGAGCAGAGAGATTGGTATAAACAGCATCTTAAAATGTTCTACAAGTATATTGACATTAATATTGTGCATAGAACTGAAGTTTGAGGATTGGTATGGATTAAATGTTGGACCATTTATTCATCTTCCCAGCTAGAAATGAATTTTGAATTGCTTTGGAAAATCCAGGAAACAAAGAATATATGTCTGAATGTATTACATGTGGTCATCATATCAAAATCACCTGGTCATCTGATGATTAATTTAGCACATATTCTACTGTGGATGAACAAAATAGCACTAAGGGTAAAAATAACTGAAGGAATTGGACAATTATTGCAGGTTACCTAATGAAGATTTATGTGGAACATGCTATGCTGAATTTACTCCTCATTGTTTTCAGGTCCATGTAAATATTCTTAAAAAAATTCATGGGTTGCCTTCAATTTATGCCAATATACCATTTTTAATGAATAATTATGAAATCAAAGCAACATGAAATGAAAACGGTTGTAGATTTTCCCCTTTATTTGTGCTGAATTCTTCATTAAGGACTGTTCATTTCACTATAGTTGGAATCAATCATCAATTAGATTATTTGAGTGGAATCTATTGATGATACAAAGAAAGAATTTGCTATTTACTATTGATAAACCTTGTGATTTTTCTTAATGTTCCAGCTCCGGGGGTGAGGAGAGATTGGTGAGAAAATCAATCAAAATAGGAAAGGTTTATATTTCATTCACAACACTTCAGATTTAATTAATATTTCAAAATTTCCAATTGGGTATTAGTCAGATGGATTTGAACTGAATTCAATGTTGGTTTGTTTCCCTGGATAACCTGGTTAATTTGGGGATAGATTGCACTAATTGATATTTTTGGCTCAGTTCAACACTTTATAGATTGGTGATGGAAAATAGAAATATGGTATATTTTTTGGTTGTGAGATCTCTTTTGGAAAAAAATGAACAATCCTGTTGAATAATATGATTCAATTTCCCATGAGCAAAGCTCAAAATATTTTCACAATCACCTGTGATATACATTGAAATATAACTTAATTTTTCAATAAAAAAATGGTACACCAACCAACATCAGGTCAGTGAGGATATCTCTCTTGTTTTTATTTCAACTGATGTCAGGTAAATGAGGCTTCTTTTTCCAATTCCATGTATAAGGATTTTTTTGATAACAATTTGGATCAATCATGAGGCATATTCAAACTCTTATCTTGAATAATTGAAAAATGATGTGAAATATTGGAGTATCACATAGCAGCCAAAATGGTTAGATGCATAATAATGAATATGAATAATATCTATGCATCATAAATACTTAGTTATCAATGGAATTTTGAATTTAATCCATAACCAAAGGGGCAGCTGGTAGTTGAATGGACACATGTCAGATATGTAATACTATGGTTTTGAAGAATATAGTAACTTACCCAGTCCAAGTGATGCATGCCTCTCTATCCATAAATTGTAGACATTTGGGATTATTTCCACTGGAATATTCAATTCTTCAGCTTCCTGGTTTAATATTAGCTGCAATATGTGAATCATGACTTGTGAAGTGTGCTTATCATGCAACCATCTCTCTGTTTTGGTCCAGTTGTTTGGAAATGGCTCCAAATTATTTTTAAGCTTGCGTTCAATTTCTTCATGTGTATTTTGCGGCAAAAGTTCTTGTTCTGGAATCAATTTGGTCATTTTTCAAGAAATGGAATTTGAGCCATAAAAATTATGGTTATTTTTTTTTCTGTGATTAATGAGTTTACTTTCTAGACTCAGAGAGATCCCATTTTGTGTTTCTATTTATGGGTGAAGGAAGGTTGATTTCTTATTGAATAAGAACAAATTGAATATGCAAGATATAGGAATACTCTGAATAAACAAAAGGGAAAGAAATATTTTGATTAAAAGCAAATACTTAATAGAAAATAATTTAGAATGACTAACCATTCTATGTCAAAGACTGTTTCAAATCAACAAATCAATGTTAAAAAAAGTTGATGGACATGTGATAATTAAGATTTGGATGTCTTTTTTTTATCAAATATATAAATGTGATAAAAAGAGACCCATTTGTTTGAGGGATGTTACCGGTCTTAACAAATGAATCAAATTTTATGAATCACATGTTATTCTGACGTACCAAAATTGATTGCAAAAATCAGATATAGGATGGCTTATAATGTGGAAGAATAATTTAAATTAGTTTTTCTTTTTCTCTTTTGATGATTGTACTTCATATTCTGTATCCTCAATACTTTGATGGATGTTAATTTATCCTTGGTTCTCTATGCTTCAACAAAGAAAAAAAAACCAATGGATAATTGTTGAGACTTCCAGAAATTTTTTCTGGGGTGAGAGGCTGCTTGATTGAAAGTGATCTTTCCTTACCTGAGAATAACTATTTTGTAAAAAAAAAACCAAACCAATCAAGCTTTTAAAGTTTTTGATGCAAGTAGTTGGGGAAAAATATTCCAGTTTTTAAATTGATTCAGTTTGAAAATCACAGGATTATTGGCTTTGAAAACGGAGTAATTTCTAAAAATGAAAGAAAAAAAATTATACAAACAGGCTTCCTTAGTTTTCAAAAAACTCTCAAACTTTGATAAATTGAAAGTTGTTTGGAGAAAATTGATCATTCTTTCAGAATTGGAAGTATAAGGAAATTTACATCATTTTTCAATAAAAACTCTTTTAATTCACTCATCAAAATGGTTGAATGTGTCATGGGTTTAAGTGGGAAATGGAGTACTCTTGACCTGGAAATTGACTATGTTACCAAACAAGAGAAGTTGTATATTAATTTTGCGTGTATCAATCTGAGCGCCTATCCTTTTGAAAAAAAAGAATGTTTACAAGACCACACAAAAAATCATTTCATGAACCAAAAAAATGTGGAAAATCTAGCCATAATTTGCAATAAAATCACACTATAAGCTCATGCAGCAGAAGTGTTAGAAGAAACAGCATCCGAGGTTATTTCAGTCAAATTATTTAATGTAGCCTTTTCTAAAGCCCAGGAAGTTTTAAAATTTCTGCCAAGATCATAGTCAGTAACCAGAAAAATATCCTCCAGAAGAACTTCAGCTAGATTGGAATAAGTAAATCTTTTAGTGAAAATATTTATCACACATCTCCAATCAATTTTCTTATCTTTACTAAAACCCATATCATGCAAGACCATGAGAATATATGCCCTTGTGTTACCCAGTTGACCCCAGAGGGGATCAGCAGGCAAGCGACCCTTCAACTTTGATTCAAGGACAAAAGTTCCAAACTCAAGCAGCATGCCAGCCTTCCATCTGGGAATGACTCTTTGATTTCCAGGACATATCCATATTGCAGCAGGACCAAAAACCAACATGTGTGCAACACATGCTAGAGAATTGACCCCCCATTGATTCTTCTTTTCAGCTGAGTCCTTAGATATAAAAGGCTGTTGATTATCTTCCCTTTCATAAAGTCGTAAGTTGATGAGCTCAGTCACTAGAGAGACCACATATTCAAACAGCGTATTCAAACCACCTCTTCCACTTGTGACCTCAGCATTTTGGTTAGAACCCAACCTCTTGTTTTGAAGGAATGTTGGATCATCAATGACAGCTGCCTGCAGGTTGGCAAAGTAGCTTTGTGCTTTGAGTAGAGCTTCATTGGAAGTCCCATCAATCCCTTCCATAGATGAGAGCACATTTCTTGAGATTTTGTGTGAGACCACACCTATGATGTCATTCAATGTATGCTTCAATTTCACATAGGCTCCACGTATTGGCTATCTTGTGTACGTCAGGATCTCTGAAAGGGGATGCATGTTGTTTTTGGCTGCCTTCTTGGAGCAAGAGAGAGAGGAGGTATTGATGAAGGTATTTCCAACAAAGACATCATCATCCTTGCCAAGCAAAATCTTTTCTGAGAAGATAGAACATAAGAATCAGTTTATTTGCAGAGGATTGGAGTATGTTTTAATCAGAATTTACCATCTTTGCACCTGTTTAAACAAAGGTCCAATGATTTTAGGATTGTTGATGTCTCAGGGGGGTTTGCCAAGATCCTCCGGTGTGGTGCCCCATCCTGGACACCCTGGCCGCCTTAAGACCTCAATTCATAAACTGTTGCGCAAACGTACCGCCCGGCTGAACAACTTATCCTCAGGCTCATCCAAACTATTATTTACCCGCGCGCGCGCGCGCCGCGCTCCCTTCATCCGCGCGCGTCGCGCGTCCTTTATCCGTGTTGCTTCTCATCTCCGCCGTTGTTATAGAACGTCCTCATCTTTGTTTGTTGCGTGTCTTCATCTTTGTCGTTGCGCCTCCCAATCTCCTCATTGCTACCGTCGCGCGGCGCTCATTCATGATCTACTGAATCCATCCCGACCGCACCCGCAAGCATTTGGCAGATCTTTGACCAACGCTAGCGGCCACATGGTTGCCTTCCCTTTTCCGCTCTATTTGTAGAATCCGTTGTATATAGTCTAGCAGGGCCTCCTGCCCATATAAGGAGGGGCTCTCCCCTGCCTTTTGGCCGACCATCAGATCATCCTATCATCCCAGCATTGCAGCTTTCCAGCATCCCATCATCATAAGCAATTTATCCGTGGGCATCCTTCCCCACTTATCTGAGCAAATTATCCGGGTATATCTATGATTGCCCCTTGATCCTTTGAGCCTCCATACTCAAACTCAGTCCTTTGTGACCTTGATCCTTATCACCAACCAATAGCCTTGCTGGTTGAAGAAGAATTCCTGTCTGCTTGAATTCTTGAGTGTGTTATACCACTCTGATCCCTTTTTTCGACCATACTGGTCCTGATCTCTCCTTGATCATCTTTCTGGAGCCAATCACGTTTGATTGAAGAGGTTTTATTAAGCTTAAAACCTGGAGTGTTATACCTCCCTTCTTCTTTGAAGTTGAATTTCGCCACGCTATTCTTGAGTTCCTTGAGAAGTGTTGGGGTATTCTTGCTCAAATTTGTTATTGATTTGCTTCTAGAGCTTCATAAACAAATTGCTTTTGTTTTTTTTCAGCCTCCCACAGTTATCTGGTACCCTTCAAGCGCTTGATTGCGGAGAGTTGGGCAGGTTCATTGAGAACCTGGAGGTTGGTTGGGATTGAGTTGATCTTTCCTAATCAGCTGCTGACGACCAGAGTTATTAGCTTGTGGGCGTTGTTACTTACAACTGCCTTGTTCTATTGAACTCTGAACAAACCTTGACTTATTTGTTCAAGTCTTTCCCTGCACCATCTTGTCTCAGATAGTGTTGTTTCCATTGCTACCGACAACTCTTATCCCCTTCTCTTAGTTTGATTTCTCATCCATAAGGTTCTGGACCTTGATTCCGGTTACATTAAAATATTATTTTAACTCCTAGGAGGGCAGCCTAAACAGCACCTTTCCCCTCCACAGAACTGCCACGGCTTAGCACCGTTTGGAGTCTTACATTTGGTCCCCCGGGCCGGGATCGAACCAGCAACCTTGGGATTTACAGTCTCAACTTGAAGAATCAACTCCGAAATCCTATCCGATTTCTCTTTCTTTTTCTGTTTGTTCTTTTTTCCGATCCGTGGAGGCAACTTGGTCTAGAAGTAAGTCCTCCCAATTTGTGCACCTCTCGGGCAAGATACTTGTCGTTTTTGGCGAAACCCTACTCTTGCCACACTCGTGAGCAACTTTGGAAATCTGCTCTTGGGATCCCCTAGGAACTCTGTTATTCCATATGGCATCTCCCGCTACTCCAACCGCCTCTGTTTGACCTAAGATGGGAAAGATCAAACCCCAGAACAAGAACTTAGGCTTCAACGGTACAAATGTCAAGCGATTCTTGGACTCCTACGAAATGGCTGCTGAAGTAGATGGAGCTAGTGAATTCGATATGGCTTATCAGTTGCGATTCTTTATCTCCTCAGATGAAGTTATGGAGGTAACCAAGTCTTTCAAGGGATTCAAATCCCACAACTGGACGCTTCTCAGGGAGGCTATGTTGGCATACTGGGGTGAAATAGATGTGGCTAGGTTTACTCTGCAGGATTTGGATGCTCTGGTTTCTCAGTGGATCTCCAATGGTGGTATTTCTTCAGCCTCTGACTATCAGATTTTTAGAAAGTCTTGGGATCCCATTCAAAACTATCTTATCCGAAACAATCACATTGACACAGTGGACGAAATTCGAGCAAAGTTCTTCCAATCTTTTTTGTCGGCTGTGCAGGAAAGGATTAAAGAAGAACTGGTCAAATCTGGATCCATGATTACTACCAGGGATAATTGATTCAAGCTCCCTGTTTTTCTTACCCTTAGGAGTACTGTGGATAAAGTCATGAAAGGTCAAACTGCTCTTACCTTTGAAAAGCCTAGAACTACTGAACCAGTCCATGCTCCTTCTTTTAAAGAGTCAAACGATATTATGATTAAAATGGAGGCAGATCGTAGGCCTAAAGCAGATCCTAATTCCAATTGAGAACCTACTACTATAGATGAAATCATCAAGTTACTTAGAGCCTTTGAGAACAAAATAGATCAAAAGATTTCTTCGCTAGCTACTCCTAAAACTCCTTCTTCTGTCCCCAAATCAACTCTGGTCTGTTACTACTGTCATAGGGAAGGCCATGGAACCGGACGATGTCAAGAACTTCAGAAGGACTTAAAGGAAAAGTTGGTAGAGCAGAGGGGAAACAATTACTTCCTCCCTAATGGTGCCCTAATCCCTTTTGACTCGTCTCGTCCTATCCAACATGTGGTGGCCTCTTACCAGCCATCACCTCCTGTGAAAGCATCTCTTGCTTCCTTTGAATTTTGATCATCCTGTGGTACCCTCCAACCTTGGTATCCTCCAGCCATTTCTTCCTCTAGTCTTGCTGGGACTACTTATCAATCTGATCCAGCCAGGAAACGACATGAGGAACCTAAACCTCATAAGGCCCCTTCCTTGCCAACTTCAATCCTTCGAAAACCCGTTAAACGTTGATCAACACTTGAGCCTCCTTCCTCTGATGTAGAAGACATGGAGGTGGAAAAGGAACCACTCATGGAAAGGTTCCCAGATCACCCTGATCCTTCTCCATCACCTCAACCTTCTAATCCTATCTTAGATTCTGCGTCACCTGAACTTCCTCCCCCCACCCAGCCCAAAGTTTGATTTGAAAGAGGCATCTCCAAGGATCACCCCAATGCTGTGGAGGGAGTATTAAAGAAAATTTCTGATCTCAAAATTCCTGATCTATCTGTGGCTGAACTCCTATCGATCTCTCCATCTGTTGCTGAAGGAATGAAGAAATGGGTCTCTCGTTGACGTGTGGAAATTGGCCCTGAAGAACTCAAAGTCTCCTCTGGCACTTTAATGGAGGACTCTGGTGGAACCAGTCCTTCTATAGAATCCAATCTTTATTCCTGTCCCCTTGGCTTTCTTCCTTGTTATCTTGGTGACTCAGCTAAAACTGTTTCTCCTCTTGTGGATTCTGGATCTCAGCTTAACTTAATCTTGGATGCTATGGCCTGCAAGCTCAAACTTAGTCCTAGGGTCAGCTTCAACTCTGCAGTATATGGGATAGGAAATCAAGCTTGTGAACTGGTTGGTATTGCTGAAGATGTACCGGTCAGGATTGGTCGAAATATCGTTGGAACCTGCCACTTTTGGATTACTCGTTTGGACAGTCCTATGATCTTGGGACAACCCTTCTTAATGGACTTTGGTGCAACCCTGATGTTTTCTGATCAAGTTGGGGAGAGAATTCTTCTCCCTGATGCTGATGGCAGAAAAATTGAAGTTCCTCTTTGCTCTTTGGATTCTGGTTGTTGGGAAAGAGATTTTCCTGGTCATTCTCCCAAATCATCTTTTGAGGGGAAGCAGAAGGATAAATCTAGTTCCTCTCATTTTTTAGGGGAATAGTTGATCCTACCAATGATTGTAGTTCTTTTCAGCCTCAGACTGCAACTCAAGGGTCAACTCCCATCCCTCAGGCTTATTTTTCATTCCTTTCATCATTCTCTTCTGAGCTCAAGAATATTAAAAAACAAAAACATATCAAAATAGAAAAATCCAAAAATATTTCTCCTCCATCTCCTTCTCTCTCTGGATCTGTTGTGTCTCCTTTTCCTTCTACTTTTTAGTCTGATCAATCTTCTCTCAGTTCCGGTTCAAATCTCCGCAATGAGTCTAAACTAGATCCGAATTGCAATTCTGTTTTTGGTGATTTTGGTATGAAGGAATATGGGCTGCAGTGGAGGCAATTTGGGGTACAAGTAAGTCCTCCCAATTGTGCACTGCCAGGGCAATCTTTTACCGTCATTTTCGAAACCCTACCTTGTGCCACACATGTGAGCAACGTATTATCTCCTGGTTCTCCTTTTATGGAAAAGGCACCCTTCAAGGATATCGCAGAACATCGGACTTGGAAGATGTTGGAACTTGGACTCAGCTTTCGTAACCAAGTCTCTCTGGTCAACTCTTGGAGGAAACAAGAACTTCTCTCTTTTGCCACTAAGTATAAACCAGTTGCTAAAAAGATCCAACCAGTCAATCAGCCTATGCCTCTCAACCTCAATCCTCCCCTTATGCGTCCTCCTCTATCTCGCAATCCTTACTGTGGTCTTCCTCAATCTCTTACTGGTCCCTTTGTGCCTAATGGACGGGTCACTGAAGAACGTCTGAAGGTGGTCAACTTTGGTCCAGATGGATGGCTTCTTCCTGATGAGTTAAATTTAATTAAAAATGTATTATCTCTAAGAGAAAAATCTATTGCTTTCTGTGAAGAAGAGAGAGGTCTCTTGCGGGAATCCTATGGCCTCCCTTATATCATCCCTGTAGTTGAACATGATCCTTGGCAAAAGAAAAAGATCCCTATCCCTGCTGCTAAAGTTGACGAATTCATCAAGTTGGTCCGGGAACGAGTTTGAACTGGCCTGTATGAACAGTCAACTTCTAGTTACTCCAGCCCCGTCTTCTGTGTCCTCAAGAGTAATGGTAAACTTAGAATAGTTCACGATCTTCAACCTCTTAATAAAGTTACTATTAAAGACTCTGGTATCCCTCCTGCTACTGAAGAATTTGTTGAATCCTTTGCGGGAAGAGCTTGCTATGGTCTAGGGGATATTATGGGTGGCTATGACGAACGATCCTTACATCCTATTTCTTGTCCTCTCACTACTTTTGACACTCCTCTTGGTCGATTTCAACTTACTCGATTGCCTCAAGGAGCCACCAACTTGGTTGCAGTCTATCAGGCTCAGATGATGTGGATCCTCCAGGATGAAATCCCTGATCATGCTGGTATCTTTATTGACGATGGCGGAATTAAAGGTCCAGTATCTGACTATGATAATGAGCTCTTACCTTGGCATTCAGGAATTCATTGTTTTATCTGGGAATATGCTACTACCTTGGAGAGGATTCTGTTTCAAATCGAGGAGTCTGGCCTTACTGTCTCTGGATCCAAACTGGCGGCTTGTGTCCCTGCTCTGGAAATTGTTGGTCATGTGGTCTGCAAGGAAGGAAGAAGGATGGCACCAGCCAAAGTCAACAAGATCATCTCTTGGCCTACCCCAATCAATCCAACTGAAGTTAGGGGCTTTCTAGGTGTTGTCACTTATGTTAGAATCTTTATCCCATCTTTATCCAAAATCTGTGCACCCTTGCGTCGTCTAACAAGAAAAGATGCTGAATGGATTTGGACCCAAGATTGTGAATGTGCTTTCCAGCTACTAAAAAGGATAGTTGGTAAAGACATAGTTTTGAAAAAGATCTCTTATGGACCTGGAGCTGGCAAGATCAAGCTGGCTGTGGATTCTAGTTATCAATCTGTTGGGGCCGTCCTTACTCAGGAAGATGAAAATGGTTGGGACCGTCCTGCTCTTTATGAATCTTTGTTGTTTTCAGATGTAGAATCTAGATACTCCCAGCCCAAACTGGAACTCTGTGGTGTGGCTCGAATGATGAAGAAACTTCAAACCGTTCTCTGGGGCCAACATTTCGAATTGCAAGTTGATGCTCGATCCATCATTGAAATGATCAACGCTCCCAGTCTTCCCAATGCTCCTATGACTCGTTGGGTGGCCTTTATCCAGCTTTTCTCTTTCGATATTGTTCACAGGCCTGGAAAATCTTTCACCATGCCTGACGGTTTATCTCGACGACCTCTTGGGGACAACAAATCTGATGTTGGAACCAATTTCAATGAAGAGGAACCTTTAATTCGACCTATTTTCTCTTTTTCTTCACAAAATTATTCTGGCTTTCAACAAGGCTTCTGGTTTAAATTAGAGCAGTACCTTTCAACTCTTCAAAAACCTCCTGATCTCTCTGCTAAGGAATTTTGATCTCTTAAACAAAAGTCTTCTAATTTTTTTGTTCAAGGCTCTAGACTTATGAAGAGGGGCAATCCTTGTGCTCTTATTGTTGTTACTATTCCCTCTAAACAAGATTCTATCCTTGAAAGTCTCCATGAAGGCCTTGGTCATCGAGGGGAAACTGAAACTTATCGACGATTATCCAAACAATTCTGGTGGCCATCTTTGAAGAAATCCGTCTCCCAATGGTGCAAGAGTTGTGAAGTTTGCCAAAAACGTGATCTTAGGCGCCCAGCCGAAATTCGTTATCCTACTGGGGAGTCCACTGTCTTTGGAAGAATTGCTATGGATGTGGTTCATATTAAGGCAGGTGGTGCTAAGTACCTCATTGTGGCTAGGGATGATTTTTCCGGATGGGTTGAAGCGAAATTTCTTAAGAACCTTAGCTCTGAATCAGTGGCAGCTTTCCTCTACGAGACCTGGACAATGAGTTATGGCCTGGCTCGATCTTACTCTACTGATGGTGGCTCTGAATTTGGGGGCAAGCTTGCTGAAATGATCCGATCCCTTCCTGGACAACATAGAGTTACTACTCCTTATTATCCTGAAGGCCAAGGCATGGTGGAACGAGGCCATGCCCCTTTGAAGGCTGCACTTGTTAAACTGGCTGGTGAAAGTGGCAAGAATTGTCGCAAATTCCTTCCTCTTGTTCTCTTTTCTGATTGAATCTCAACCAAAAGGACTACTGGCTACTCACCTTATGAAATCATCTTTGGTCAAAGAGCAGTCCTTCCTTTGGATCTGGAAATGGAATCTTTCTTGGGTATCTCTTGGGAAGAGGTGTCCTCAACCACTGATCTGTTAGTTGCTAGATCCAAGCAACTGGAGCGAAGTGAAGACGTTCGTGATGAAGCTTATTAAACGATGATGGAGGCCAGAGCAAAATCCGTCCAGTATTGGGAGGACAAGCACTCTAATCGAATCAGGGAGCCCTTGAACCCTGGTGACCTAGTCTTAGCTTATAATCGATCCTTGGAAACCCAGTGGGGCAAGCTTTTCTCTAATCGTTGGAATGGCCCTTATTGAGTGGTTCATCAAGTTAGAGGTGGATCTTATGTTTTGGAGGAGCTGGATGGTACTTGGTTGGCCAGAAGGTTCTCTGCTGATCAAGTCAAGAAGTTCCATTGTTGTGGGGGCAACTTATCTCAGAAGTAAGTCCTCCCAATTGTGCACCACCAGGGTCATTTGCTGCATTTTTGTTGTAAAACTCTACTGTATGCCACATATGTGAGCACCTGGGACGCCCTCCTTGTTCTATTCCTGCCGCTTCTAGGGTTCATTTGGAAGAATCAAGATATTTTCCTCAACTCTTCAACCACTCTCAAGATCAAAATGGCCATTCTTTGGTTTCAATCATCTGCCTTTCCTTTCTTTTCTTTCTATGGCATCAAACTCGGGAGCAGACTAGGGACAGTCTGTAAGTTGGGGAGAGATGTGGTGCCCCATCCTGGACACCCTGGCCGCCTTAAGACCTCAATTCATAAACTGTTGCGCAAACGTACCGCCCGGCTGAACAACTTATCCTCAGGCTCATCCAACTATTATTTACCCGCGCGCGCGCGCGCCGCGCCGCGCCGCGCTCCCTTCATCCGCGCGCGTCGCGCGTCCTTTATCCGTGTTGCTTCTCATCTCCGCCGTTGTTATAGAACGTCCTCATCTTTGTTTGTTGCGTGTCTTCATCTTTGTTGTTGCGCCTCCCAATCTCCTCATTGCTACCGTCGCGCGGCGCTCATTCATGATCTACTGAATCCATCCCGACCGCACCCGCAAGCATTTGGCAGATCTTTGACCAACGCTAGTGACCACATGGTTGCCTTCCCTTTTCCGCTCTATTTGTAGAATCCGTTGTATATAGTCTAGCAGGGCCTCCTGCCCATATAAGGAGGGGCTCTCCCCTGCCTTTTGGCCGACCATCAGATCATCCTATCATCCCAGCATTGCAGCTTTCCAGCATCCCATCATCATAAGCAATTTATCCCTGGGAATCCTTCCCCACTTATCTGAGCAAATTATCCGGGTATATCTATGATTGCCCCTTGATCCTTTGAGCCTCCATACTCAAACTCAGTCCTTTGTGACCTTGATCCTTATCACCAACCAATAGCCTTGCTGGTTGAAGAAGAATTCCTGTCTGCTTGAATTCTTGAGTGTGTTATACCACTCTGATCCCTTTTTTTGACCATACTGGTCCTGATCTCTCCTTGATCATCTTTCTGGAGCCAATCACGTTTGATTGAAGAGGTTTTATTAAGCTTAAAACCTGGAGTGTTATACCTCCCTTCTTCTTTGAAGTTGAATTTCGCCACGCTATTCTTGAGTTCCTTGAGAAGTGTTGGGGTATTCTTGCTCATATTTGTTATTGATTTGCTTCTAGAGCTTCATAAACAAATTGCTTTTGTTTTTGTTCAGCCTCCCACAGTTATCTGGTACCCTTCAAGCACTTGATTGCGGAGAGTTGGGCAGGTTCATTGAGAACCTGGAGGTTGGTTGGGATTGAGTTGATCTTTCCTAATCAGCTGCTGACAACCAGAGTTATTAGCTTGTGGGCGTTGTTACTTACAACTGCCTTGTTCTATTGAACTCTGAACAAACCTTGACTTATTTGTTCAAGTCTTTCCCTGCACCATCTTGTCTCAGATAGTGTTGTTTCCATTGCTACCGACAACTCTTATCCCCTTCTCTTAGTTTGATTTCTCATCCATAAGGTTCTGGACCTTGATTCCGGTTACATTAAAATATTATTGTAACTCCTAGGAGGGCAGCCTAAACAGCACCTTTCCCCTCCACAGAACTGCCACGGCTTAGCACCGTTTGGAGTCTTACACCGGCCAAGAAGGTTAAGAGTGTTGGATATTAGAAACTGTGTGCTGGTTATCATTTTAGAATATCTTGAAGGGGTTGCATTGTCCTTGATTTCTTCCCAGTACAACAACCTTAAGAGGTGTTCCTTGGTTAAGCCAACAAAGAGTTCTGGGTAATGGAATAAAGTCAATTCCCATTCTTTTCATTTCATAAAATCTTGATTCAACTAACCAGGTGGATCTATTGGCAAATTAATTTGGGCCTGGGTTGTAATTTGGGTACTAGCTTCACCTTCAGCCTGGCATGGTGGATTTCCTGATGGCTGCTGAATTCTTGGATGGGAATTCCTTTGAGTTTCATCCTCAGTGATGATTCCAGCATTAGAAGCATTCCTTCTTTGGGTTATTATGGCTGATTAATTCTGATTCAGAAATGAAATTCAAATTTCAATTCAGTTTTCTGTAAAGGATCAAGAAAATTGTGGAGGAGAGGCAACTGACCTGCTCAGGGGATGTTGGAACTAGGGTGGGAGCTGGAGTGAGACTCCTGGGTGATGGTTCCAGCACAATTACTTTGGGTTCCTCTGGTGGAACATTGTTGGAATCTGACAATTCAGAGTCAGAATATGAGGAGTCAGATGATGCTTGTGAGCTTGAGGTTGGACAGTGTGCAGATCTTCTAGGTGCTTGCAAAGCAGCTTGTGCTGCCAGGCAAGCAGATTCCCAATTTTCAGAACCCATGGCTGGGCCTTGAGGTGCAACATCTGGGGGGTGCAATTGGGTATCCAGTGTCTTGACATTAGGATGAGAAACAGCAACATGTTCTGGAGCTTCAATTGGATTTTCCTCTAGAGAAGTTTCAGCTGGTATTTCAGATTCAACTACATATATTGGGACTGTATCAGTTATGCATATTTCAAATCATTCCAACAAAGTTTTTTTGAATCAAATGGTTTATTCAACTCACTGGGTTGCTCCACTGGGTCATTTGCAGGCACTGGTGTAAGCTGGGTAAAAAATTGGTCTGCATTAGGAGTTGTTTTAGTGGGATTGACAGTTTTGTTGATTGTTGATGGGATATTTGAAGGATCCTTGGCTGTTGGCTCTTTGTCTGAGTCAGTTGAAGGTTTGGGTGGGCCTACAGCTTTTGCTGTTTGCAACCTCAAATGCTCCACCTTTGCATCATACTTGTGCTTATAGAACTCAAGCATTGACTGAAAAACTTTCTTATGTGAATTTTCAACATGGGCATCACCCAGTAGAGCATTAAGTTGATCAAGAGTGCGTTGTTCTACAAAATTCAAGTAGGGATTCCCCATCATTATCAGAAAACACACAACTCATCAAATAAATATTATTACCAGGAAAATCGGCCATGGTGTATTCAAGAAGGTTGGTCAGGCTGAGAAGGGCAAGATGTTTATTCTGTAATCTGATGGGGTATTGGTTGGTTGAGATCAGAATGGGACAGCACTTGTTGGCTATGGATTACCTGCCTAAATATTGGAAAAAACGGAAATCATCTAACAGGTGTGTGAAATATGATGGACAGATGTATGTACAGTGTGTTGGATTTACATGCTTATTTGTGGAAATAAGCTGGGGAATCAACATTGTTTCAAAGTAAGGGCATAATGTAAACATGTGTTTCCTGTACGGGGACCATGGTCCTGTTATGATAAGTTGTCCATGGTGCCAGGCCGAGGGGGCTTGGGTTACACATGACCAGTAACAGTGATGTGACAAACCTGGGGGGCATGGACAACTTATGCTAAGTTGTCCACAGGTCCACCAAGGCTGTGGGTGCCTTTGTGAGGATTTTGAAGCTGAGTGTCTCTTCATTGTATTGTGGACAACTTAGCATAAGTTTTCCATGCCCCCCAGGTTTGTCACATTACTGTTACTGGTCATGTGTAACCCAAGTCCCCTTGGCCTGGCACCATGGACAACTTATCATAATGCAACCATGGTCCCCAAACCTGATACAACTTTTATTGAATTACTTTGATTTCTTGAATGCTGTGGGATGGTGGATGACTTAGCATAAGTTTTCCATCACTACAATGAGATTGTGTCTGAAAATGCACTTATCACAAACTTTGTACAATTCATGTGGAGCTTCAAATTGGGTTTGGAGGAAAACTGCAGGATATATTTCCAAAACAGCTATTCTTTGAATTGCATGCAAAAAATTAATTCAATACCCATATCTAGATTTTTTTCCATTTACTTTAGATACAATTTCATTAGGAGAACAACTTTGGAGTTTCAGGGAGCAATGGGAAAGTTTTTTTTTATTTGGAATGAGCATCCAAAATGGGTATGATGTTACATTAATTGGAGACTGGGTGGAGGGAAAGTAGTATGATGTGGAAAAATGCAAGTTTGCCATAATATCTCAACAATACCCTCAACCTTTGCATAATCAACCATGAAACCAAGTGTTGGAAAGGAGAGACCATGGCCTGTTTCAATGGAGGGAGGTGGAATGGGGGTGCCTGTGGGTTTTTCAATATATGAGAACAAACCATAAGTATAACCATTCAAATCATCCTCATCAGTATGAAAAACATTTGAAAAGTCATCACAAGTCACAATGACATTGGACGCATGAAGGAAAGATTGTCTTTTATCACGCCACTCTGGAGATGTCCAGTTTGGTATTTTGAACTCTTCAGATACTTTCTTGCGCTTCATATAGGCAGTGTTGGAGAGAACTTTAATAAAATTGAAGACCAATTTGTTGTGAACTGGAAGCTTAGCCCACAAGGCATCATCATTTGCAATTTTGTCTTCAGTCAAGTCTCTTCTTCTAGCATATATTCCTGATTTGAATATCATTTGTTGATTAATTCAATTGTTATTTGATAAGGAAAAATTTATAATTAAAATCAGAATACCTGCAGAATATCCTTGATCAGTTCCCTGGCAAAAGCCAAGCCCATACATTGAGCCAGATTTGGTATTTTTATTGGTTTTGTTAAGGTTGATTTGGTTGATGGCCATGGTGTAGAGATCAGATATCATTTCTGAGAATTGAGTGGCCAGTAAGGTATAAGGATGCTGGTTGAGGGTATGATACTTCAATACTAGGTATGGGTCATATTTACAATTACAAACAACATGAAGGGTGGTTGGTGGCCCTGTAAGAGGTACTATAACTTGGCAAGGTTGAAGATTTGGCCTAAGATCAACAAAGTAGGCTGGTTCAGAGGTTTTTTCCCAATTGCAGTGATAACGTCAAGCTTTCCAATGTTTTTTATGTGCTCTGGATTTGGCGGGTTCTGATTGAATGAAGTTGAGTGCTGGCTTGGTTTTATAAGTCAATTCTGGTGTTGAACACTGATCCTGCTTCTGAGACACTAGCTCATCTTTCCTACAAATGGTGTTTCAGAAGTGTTCACAGATGTCCAAGTCCCAAAAATCAACAAATAAAACAAGAAATAATCATTAGTGAGATGAAATGATCTTGATGATTTTGAAAATAAATACGTATGGCTACTTTGAGCACTTTGGAGGGTTGTACACTCATTAATGAGGTTTTGTGGAAACAGTGGAGGATCTGAGGTTGATTTTGGATTCATTTCAAGCGGATTTGGAGTGGACTTGTAGAGGAAAAATGTGATAAAATGGCTGGAATTTGGTTATGATAATCAGTTGGAACAAAGAAGCATAATCAGCAGCAATAAGTTTGGGGGATGATGAGAAAAGGCTTGTGGATTGAAAAAAAAAACATGAGGAGGGGGGGACCACATTATTGAGGATTCAATCAAAAGTACAGAATGGGCAATGTTGAACCAATGGAAGAAGAAAGAGAAGATAGGCAAAGAGTTTATAAGCATCAGCTTCATGTTGTAAAGTTTGGGAAGAGACAATGGATGAAAGGTGGGAGGTGATTCAAATGGGAAGGAAAGGGTTGAAAGTTGATGATGATCAAGAGGGAAGGGGTGGGAGGATTGCTTACCAGATAAAGAGAAGCAGATGCTGGCAAAGAGGAACAAAGAACGACACAAAATGGGCTTGCAATGAAGGGGTTCAAAACGGTTGAGGATATTGGCAAACAAAATTGGAGAAGGGATGCTTGTGGTGGGATGAGGCCTAGGAATGATGAAGGAAAGATAGAAGAAACAGTGTGATCAGTCCATCAGCGCGAAGAAAGCGGAGAGGAAGGAAAGTGATGAGAACTCACCGCAGTATTGGGCTGGCACTTGTTTCAAGGTGTCCTGAAGGTGGAGACGGTTTGATTGTGAAATCAAGGTGTGTTGCAACAGAAAACCTTGATTTTGGTAGGTTCCGAGTTGTGCAAGCAATAACAAGGCACAACTCCCAAGTTTGGGCAAGGATTGAGGTCTGTGGGCACCCACATGCAAGCAACGCAAGTTGGGACACCTCTCCCACACTCATCTCGCTTGCTTGCATGGCCTTCAGAATAGAAACGCCGCGGGGCCCCCCAAAATTTGAAATTGGATGGTTTGGGGGGCGCGAGGGGGTGGCCAGGATGTTTTGGAAGCCGCGCAGCCGGTGTGGTGCACCATTTTGGACACCTGAAAAAAAAAAACTTATCCTTGCCCGTTGCGCGTCCCAATCTCCTATCCGCGCATCCCTCGTCCTCATCTTTATCCTTGCCCGTTGCGCGTCCCAATCTCCTATCCGCCCGTCGTGATTCCCGATCTCCTATCTGCCTGTCGCACGTCCCGATCTCCTATCCCGACCGTTGGGCGTCCCAATCTCCTATCCGCCCGTCGCGCATTGCTCATCCTTATTGTTACCGTTGCGCGGCGCTCATCCATGACTTACCAAACCCATCCCAACCGCACCTCCAAGCGCTTGCCCAATCCTTGGATCCGTCAATCTCCCACCTCACTCAATCTATCAGTCGCCAATCTCAAGCACGTCAGGATTTACGCAATTGCCTTGAGCCAATCTCCTATCCGCCCATCCGTGCTCTCACAAACTTCATCCGTCACCCTTCCTGGGACTTTCCCACCCTCTTCTGCCTTCGGCCAAGGGGTGGAGAGTGTCAACTACCGCCCGCGGACATCTGCGGCCATCCGTTTCATTTTCCTTTCCCACCCCGTCCGCCTTTGGACGAGGGGTGGGTGATTCCAATATTGTTGCGCGCGCAAATCCATGGACGGACGCAAGTGATAACCTGATTTTCTTTCTTTTCTGCGCTATTTGTAAAATCCGTTGTACATAGTCTAACAGGGCCTCCAGCCCATATAAGGAGGGGATCTCCCCTGCCTTTTGGAGGGAGAATCCCAGGATGGAATCAGCATAATCCTATCATCACATCAGATATCTATGAGCACACCCTTGATCCTTGAGCCGCCATACTCAAACCCTTGATCCTTAAGCCTCCATACTCAAACCCTTGATCCTTGATCCTTATCACCAACCAATAGCTTTGCTTGTTGAAGAAGAACTTGTCTAATCAAATTCTTGAGTGTGTTACACCACTCCTGATCCCTTTATCTGACCATACTGGTCCTGATCATCCTTTGATTATCTTTCTGGAACCAGTCACGTTTGACTGAAGAGGTTTTTTAAGCTTAAAACCTGGAGTGTTAAACCTCCCTTTACTTCTTTTGAAGTTGCATTCCGCCACGCTACTCTTGAGTCCCTTTAGAAGTTTTGGGTTATTCGTGTTTGAATCAGTTATTGTTTTGCTTCTAGAGCTTCTTCAAACAATTAGCTTTGTCTTGTGCAGCCACCCACAGTTATCTGGTACCCTTCAAGCGCTTGATTGCGGAGAGTTGGGCAGGTTCATTGAGAACCTGGAGGTTGTTTGGGATTGAGTTGATCTTTCCTAAGCTTCTGCTGACGACCAGAGCTATTAGCTTGTGGGCGTTGTCACTCACAATTGCCTTGTCTTGTTGAACTCTGAACCATTCTTGACTCCTTCTATTCAAGTTTTTCCCCAACATCATCTTGCCTCAGATAGTGTTGTTCCCCCAGCTACCAACTACTATAATCTTTATCCCTTACATTTGGTTCCCTGTTTACCAGGTTCTGGACTTTGATCTTGGTTACATTTAAATATTTTTGTAACACTCAGAAGGGCAGCCTAAAAAAGCACCTATCCCCTCCACAGAACTGCCAACACCCTGCGCCGTTTGGAGTCTTACACTGGGGATCAAGGGATTTGTTGTGGCCACAAAGAATCCCTGCATCATGATGGTAGAGGCAATTTGTTTGGCAGGTGTGGA
The DNA here is from genome assembly GCA_025617555.3 of Puccinia polysora. Taxonomy (NCBI): domain Eukaryota; kingdom Fungi; phylum Basidiomycota; class Pucciniomycetes; order Pucciniales; family Pucciniaceae; genus Puccinia; species Puccinia polysora. The sequence continues at coordinate 40,826,574 of CM062629.1, forward strand.
GGCGACGATTTAAATCGGTTGGGCATCAGCACAATCTGGTTAATAAAAAGAGATCCTAAAAACTTTCAATCAAAAATTGTGATTGCAAAATAACAAGTGTGTACCATCCAAAAAGGGGGAACCCGGGATTTTTGAAAAGTAAAACAATAGATTTTGAGTTTTTTTGAAGAAGTAACCAGAAAATAAAATAAATGGGGCTTAGATACAAAAGAATACTTCTGAGTCCCAAGGTCTTGGTCAGTTTACACCAAAAATAGATGGAATTGATGTAATTATGCTAAAATTGACCATGTATAAAAAAGGGTTATGGGTGATATTGTGAAAATTTCACTATTTCAGGAATAATGACTGCACAATGTCTTTCAAAGGTAAAGAAAAAACTTGAATAAAAGATTTTGATGTAGTAATCTCAAATGTGCCATTGTATCAAATGTTACTTTTGGCTTGCAGTAAGCTTCATTTCAAAAGTTTCATTGACAAATTATTGTTACTGTGAGATATAACTTTCAGAAAAAGTATAATTCATTGAAAGATTGGATCATGTTATGGATTATGACTGAAATTAAGGAAATTTATTTTGAAAATTGTATGATTCTGGAGAAGAGAATTTAAAAAGGTTTGGCGGGATTTTATGGCTCCAAATCTTGACACCAAAAAATTTTCATGATTCTTGAAATTTGACTGCCATCAACAAAACTCATATGCTGATATTTGTTCAATTCAGAACACAAATTTAAAGAAATGTGAAAAAAGTATGTTCTGTGTCTGTTTGAGGAAATTTTTTATTAGCAGATTCAGAACTAATTATGGCATTTTATCATTAATGATTTGAACATTTATCTATAAATGAATTTACTCAGGAGGGGATTAATTCATGGATTCATGATCCCAAATGATTGAGAGTATGTTTGCCATGATGATTCTGGATAACAAACTGTTGAAAAACATTTGAGGCTGTGGTGTATACAAAGGGGTTCATCATAAGAACTGGGGTAATCAGACAATGTTGACTTAGGCTTGTTCATTGTCAGCAGCATGGTGCACTTAGGCTAAGTGCACCATGCTGCTGAAGAACGGTTGACGGTGGTTGTGGGACTAGGAAATCTGACATACATCATTTCCCATCTTGTGGCATTTATGAACCTATTCCAGAAAGTGCAGAATCACATAAAAGACATGGCCACAATAAGAAAGACCTAAGTGGAAAACAATTAGAAAGCAATGAACAAGGTTAATTTGAATTGTTGACCACAAGAATCATTCCTTGCTCATGCATTCACATAAGCCTAGACAAATTCTGGAATATCCAAAAATAATCCCAATTACTATTATTGCAATATAACCAAAAATTTCCACTCTCCACAGAATCACAATTTGTGGTCCTAAATACTACAAAAGCCACCCTGCCACTCCCAACATCACACCAGAGTATTTTTCCTTGGAATAATGTTTGGGAGGATCACCATCAAAGTTTCTGTTTGATGCTCATCAGAGAAACAATTTTCATAAAATTATTCAACATTTCCTTGAATTTTAAACAGCAGTGTAATTGATTAAAGCTTTAAAAAAGGGTTGACTACCTTATCTATTACAGTAGCCTTTTTTGAATACAGGGTGAGAAAGACAGGCCCCTTACCAAGGATTATTCAGCAACATCTTATCTTTAAACTATCTTGAGTGACTCTATAAAGATCTCAATATTTATACCCAAATTTGGATGCAGTCCAAATTCAAGTATGTTTGAATACCCAATTCATTTTCTTTCTGGCCATAAAAATCACAAGAAATGCAATTAATTTTCAAAAATATTAATTGAGACCAAAATCACACCATTTGTTTGACCATTCAACCAAACAAAATACAGCTGAGTTTCCTTAAGGCCTCATAATTAATTCTTCCACTTTTTATAATCATTATAACAAAATTGGTGACCTGGTTACATCTGAAAGATGTTCTTCAGTTTCTTCAAGTATTGGAGTTTTCTTACAAAATTAAAATTGAAGGGTGGTTGCAATCATTCAATAATGTGGATAATGAACTATCAGGTGCATGCAAAACACAGCACAGCAGGCGACTACCTCATGGTGCCTTTGAATGTCATTCTGGCTTGGATTTATTCTTTTTTGTTTTTATTTGATGGCCAAAGGTTCAAATACCCATCCAATTGTTACCAGAACAAAATTTCAGAAAAGATTCACACTCCATTATACCTGCCCATGACATATTGAATTGGTTATATTGGCTCTTTTCCCCAAAGTTTCCAAGGAGATGTGGAGGGGTGGATGACTTGGCCTAAGTTGTCCACAACCCCCATCAAATTTTGGATAATCCATTTTCAGTTCAAAAATGATTTTTTGATTGATTCCAATAAGAAAACTTCCAAATTCTTTTGCAAAAATATTGAAATCCATGTAGCCTGATTCACTGATTACACTTACCTCCAATTTATTATTTTTTTCTGCAGAAAGAATTCATTCTTAGAAATAGAGCAAAAAATTTGTTCATGGATTGATCAAGATAGCCCCAATATTCATGATTTTCTCACCTTGCCCAGTGTATGATTGGCTTCTAACAATCAATAAAATATGCCTAAAATAATGTTTATTTTGGAGACACCATGTTGTTTGAACATGGTTTTCAAGGAAAATCCTTGAAAACTTCAGTTCATCTCATATGTAGACATTCAATGTGAACTTGAAAACCTAATGTTCAAGGACAGTAAATACCTTTCTGTTTGGAATTCATGGTTCAAGATATGACATCCTCTTCAAAATCCACTTGTGAAATCAAGGGATCTTGTATATGCTCCTGCCTAAATCCTTTTCAAAGACACTTCACCTGGTCTTCCTGCACTTTTTGTTGAGGCATCTTGAATTTTTCTCAGACTATATCTACCAGCTGTTAAAAATTTGGAATTGCGTGTTCCAACCAACAGCTTCTTCCACACATTTATTGTGGATTGAAATGCTTTTTCATCAGAAAATAGTCAAAACCAAATGAAACTTTTCCAACAACAGAAAAAATGAGGAGGCTTTATAAAGATTATTTTTTATTCCTCATACACTCTTTCAGTGAATTGTTGTGTCATGATTCTACCATCACCAAAACACTATGAACCTAAGCCTATTGCATTATTTGATGCTCAACCACCTGGGTAATTTGTGGGGGCAGTTACCATTTCTGCAAATGGAAAAATTTCCAGGAATTTTGGTTACAAATCACCAGCCATGATCCATATTAATGCATGAGTTAGCTTTTTCAAGCCTGAATTGCAATTTCTTTCCTTTTCTTAGTTATTTTTATGGTTAAAAAAGATTTTATGACAGTTTGCGCTAATTGAAAGAATGATGGGGTTTAATAATATTTCCTATTTAATGATTCCTTATCCAAAATAAATCTGCCTCAATACATAGACCAAATAATTTACTATAATGCATTTGAAATTAGAAATTCTGCAAAGAAAACATAAAAACTACCAAAACGCAAGATATTTACAATGGTATGCAATTAATTTAATCTCATCTATTCTTCTTCCAAAAATGCATTCAAATTCCATGCTTCTCAAGATTTCCATCAGAATGAAATGATATCAAAAACTGTAAAAAAATTTCATTTTCAGTTGGGAGTTAGGAAACGCCATCTTCTGAACTTTTTTGTGCTTTCAATCAATCCATCTAAAAATAGATTTGGTTTACATACACCTTCTTCCTTGAGTGAATTAGCCTCTTACAATGCGAAAACCAAAAACCTGAAATAATATATAATTCAATGTTTCTTGTTTGTTGCCTTGTAAATGCTTCTTCCATCAACCCACAATATGCGTGTTCTGAAGTGCCATGAATACACAACCATAACTAATTAATTCTTTTAAAAATTTGCCGTGAGGTTTTTTTGCATTTCAACATTGAGGGCTTGAAATTCATCCAATAAAAATTTCCAGAACTTCATCACACTCCTGCAACAGCAAAAAGGTTTCCAGAATTCAGATTGCATTCTTTGGGATCAAAAATGGTTTAGGATGAAAAAAAAATAACACATTTGTTTCAAAAAGTAGAAATATCAATAAAAAGTATTTTTGTGAGTTGTCAAAAATACCAAAGGTTTGTGGGAGCAGTGTGCATTTAGCCTCAGTGCACCATCCTCCCAAAAAATTCTCCATCATGCCTGGGGGCATTGGTCCTTACCAAAACAAATTGCATGGAATAATTCAGAGTTACAGTCTGCCATGATTATTCCAAGTTACCAGTAATCAACTAAAATCATTACCGCAGTTGAACAACAATTTTGGAACCAATTCCAGCGCCATGGTGCACTTAGCCTAAGTGCACCATGGTGTTGAGAAGCACAGACCAACAATACCAGAACAAATAGCTCATGACCACCCCCAATTTTCATTAGTGTTATTTCTTTTTGGATAGATGGCTCAAAATTGTTAGGAAAACAACCAATCTGTTGCATCATTATGCATCCCAAAATGATTAACTTCAGAATTCATTTGATATCATGCTGTGTCATTTCTTGGATAAAATGAAATTTTTGAGATGGATGTAAAAACTAATTTTCTTCTCAAAAACTCATTTTTATTTATTTATTTTCAAGATGAATAACACATGGGTATCCTGCATTATCTAGATCAAATAAAAAAGCTCTAGATAACAAAAAACAATTCAGATTAAGGTAAAATGCATCACAAGCTGCATGATCCTTACACACCAATACTATTTGTCTCACTGAATGATGATTTGCTTTTTCTTGGATTGAAAACAACTAGTGATTGTAATTGCATGTTTTTTTCAAGAATTCACACTGGAAATAACCAGAAACTTGTCTGTATAATGCAGAAATTTAATGCCTCATACTTTATTCCATCAAATCCAAACATAGATTTTGGAGTTTTTCTTGATTTTAAAGTTGTGCACATTTATCATGCAGAAAATTCTTTAATATTTGAGATTCTACAACTGAATGCTTGTATACTTCTATTATTGGTTTGAAAATCTTACCCTCTGGTAAATAGGAAATGGCAAGTTGCATTGGGAATTAAATATTGATCTCTTATCAAGTAATAGAAGAATAGAATATCTATCCTTGATTGATTTCTTGATGTGATTTGCATTTGGAAATTTTCACTTTGATTGCTTAATCTGGTTCATCAAAATTTTTTTATTCAGTTTTTTTAAACAAATCTTCTAATTTCTTATGCATTTCCCAATTTTTTGTGTAATTGCTTGAAGTAGTCACAATTTTTCATGCTGGCTATTTTTAGTTTAACTTGAAAAAGATCCCTACATTTCAATTTTTTTATATTTTCTTGATTAGCAGACAATCAAATATCTTTTTTCATCAGTTTTATTTTAATGAATGGATTTTGACCAACCAGAAATAAGGAAGTTTTGGAACCACTGCCCCATGAATTACACTTCCAAACTCACTTTAGAATGCACTATAGATCCAGGGATGATCTTCCAAAGCGCTTATCTGCTTATATAATGAGATAAAATAGATTTTTTTTTTAAAAAAAGTTGGAAGATGAAAGTCCTAATGCCAATTTCTGTGCAGAAAATTGGGCACAAATCAATATGATGAAGTCAATCAGAATATTTTTTTATACTTCCAAGTTCTTCAAAATCAACCTTCCAAAAAGTGAACCTCCATGCATGCCAATTTTTCTTGTCCAGCCTGCTCCATTGGCTTTTCACAACCAATTTTTCTGGATTTTGATGCTAAAATCCTTCACCAAAAAATAAAGACAGCTATAAATGAACTAATTTGAGCTGTGCCTTTAATTTCCATCTCTACTTATGACACTAATTCAATTGGCTGTTTAACCAAATTAATTAGTTTGGAAAGCACCCATCTAGGATATATAATATGGTTCATTTGATTTTTCAACAAAATTTCCACTCAAATGTTTTCCATATTTAATTATACACTTGATTTGATATTCCCATTCAATCATAATAGGTGTATCCCATGTATGTATAAATTAAAATATTCTCTCACCCAAATCAGTTCAAAGATCTTTGTCATGGCAGAAGATGTTCTGGATTCAAATTGTTCAATTGTAAAGTAATTTTCTTTCTACATAATTCCAAAAATAAAAAATTTAAATGTTGCAGATTCTATTTTTCCACCACAGATTCTTTGGGATTCTGCACTGCCTTGACCAAACATAATCACCAAAACTTTGGTGGAGGGTGAGAAAAATACCACCTCTTTTCACCTTGATGATGATATCATTTTCCACAATAATTTACTTTGATGCAATTAATCCCTTACTGTTATTATGGAAGTATACTTATATACATACCATTTGGCCACTTGGAAGACAAATTTGGGAACAAAGGGAAATCATAATATATAATCTCTTGGTTTCTGAAATTTTTCAGATTGCCAACAAGAGACAATCTGACTTCCTATTTATCAGTTTGAAGGAAATCAAGACCTAACCATCAAATCAGGAACATTATCATCTGGTTATCAAATTGGAAATTAAGAAAAACAAGCCATTAAGATCTAATTCCCCTAGCACAAAGCCTCCATAACCATGATGCAATCCCAAATCTAAATTCTTGTTTTCATTCATTTTATGTTACTAAACTACAGAAAGCTCAGTTAACCCAACAACACCAACCATTGAACCATCAAATTTCCCCCTTCCAGATGACCAAGTCAATATGGAAGGTTTTGAGCAAGATGATGAATTTGATAACTCTGCAGCCCCATCATACTTTATGATTCACCAACAAATTTCCCAATCCCACAAACAACAGAAGAAGAAGAAACGTATGGCCCAGGAAAAATATTCAATCTCTTGTCATGCATCTAATCTTGGGATCCCGCCTTCTTCTAGTGGTATTTCCAAATCCTTACTTGATTGGACTAAAGCAATTCTTGGAATGGATTCCAACAACAACAAGATCCCTGATCCTCCAACTGCTGGTGAACTATCTTTCCTGCAAAATCATATCTCAAAGAAGAAGTAATCCATCACCAATGCCATATCATCAAACACTGGTAAACCCAACCAATACAATTCCAATCCACACATACGTGAAAAGGAGCTCAAACTTGTCAAGAAGGATGCGTTGCGCCAATTGAAACAAAAAATTTCTTCAAAATCTCAATCACTAGAAGCCACTCCTATTGGCCAAATCAACTCTCATGATGAGACATGGATATCCCATGCACAGGCTCTCATCCAAAATGCCGGTATTCCTAGATGCACCTACAACTGGGAACAGAATCCAACATCCAGCTAGAATTCCTCTCTTACTGCAATCATAATCAGAGCATGGGAGATGTGCCATGAATGTGGGGGTACTTCTGCCTATTCAATAACCAAGAATGACAACACCCCAGTAAACTGTGTTGGCATAATTAATCGTTGGCTCCTATCAAAAAAGGCTCTTTGGAAGAAGGAAAGAAAGGTAGAAGGAGGCTCCAGGAGCAGTAATTCAAATGTTTCTGCATCCCAGAGTTTAAACAAGAAGAAAGTAGGTCAAATGAATATTCTGAAATTTTGTAAATGTCTCTCACTGTTCAATGACTAACTATTCATGATTGTTTTAAATACAGAATAATAAGAAGGAAATCAGGAAGATAACTGCAGTAGAGTTGGAAATGATGCATTTTTCCCCTGAGACTTCTGCTCTTTTCTTGGATAGTGGCTTCATTTCTGATGTTGAGGGTGAAGATGAAGAATTTTTCAATCATGCCAATATCTGGAGGGCTGAACAAATATCCCAAATTTATCACTAACTTGATGAAGCATACATTCAACTAGGAAAAAACCCATTCATCAAGCAGGAAAGACAAGTGAAAATTAGAAGTCTTTCCCAACCAAACAATTTGACAGGAGGTGATGACCCACCTTCACTCCCTACCTCAATACCCCAAAACTGGATAAGCAAGGAAACACTGCAGGATATAACTCCTGTTGGAAAAAGAGCCTTGAGTTTACTTCCAGAAGTTGATCTCACAGATGCAGTTTCCTTTCTCAGAGCTCAAGTCTCCAAGCCATCAAGCGTAATGGAAACGACTCAAAAATTTGAGGAATATTGGGAATAGTGTATTTTTTCTATTCTTCCTCTAAAGAATAGGGAAAAATGTGTTTGGATGCAACCTTTGATATTGTGAAAGTTTTATCAAGTATTCAATTTATCTCAATTGGGCTTCCACTCATGCTTCTTCAACTGGAAACTTGTAATCATTTGTAAAGCTAGATTAAGTCAATTTAGGAAACTAAATTATGTGGGTTCTGCCTGATTAAATTGAGTGATAACAAAATTAGGCCAAATTCAAAACCTCCTGAAATTTTCAAATGAATGAATTTATGACTTTATCTCAACAAACCACACAAAAATTAAACTAAGATTGGGAAAAACCCAAATTCAAGTGTGTACAAAATTAAATATCCCATTGAAAAACACTGAGTAATTTAATTTTGTGTGCCCCATCTTTTTTTCAGATACTCCAACATTTCTTTGCCAGCTCAAAACACCCAAAAAGCCTTTTCCTCAATTTAAAAAAGCAATTTTGAGATCAATCATATTTTGAACATCCCCAAAATTATATTTAGGAAAAAGAAATATGGAATATACATACCACTAGATGAGAATTCATTACTTTGAGAAAAGGATTCTGACTCCAGGAATGGCCAATTCATTTTTGGAAAAAATGCCTACTCAAATTTTTCAATGCCAAAATGTAAATTACTATAAGGGGTTTTTATTGAGATAATTCATTTTGAGACTGGATACAGGATTTTTGGTCAAGGCATTTGTATTGAAATTTAAATCAAAATATCTTTGGATTGCTTACGTATTTTACATGCGCTAAACATGACCAATTATTCTAAGATTTATCAATTAGGAATATTTTTAAAGATAGAAGATCTACTGTGCAATCCCTTGGCCCCTGGCCCAAATATGAATATTCAAAATGGAAGCAATAAATTTTTGAGGATATTTGATTACTTAAACTCACCAGGAGATACAAAAACAAATTGAATATTTATAATGATTCTTATCTATTTCCACTTGAATCAATAAATTTTAGACAACCTCCAACAATCTGACTTACCACAAAATCCAAATCAATCAGAAAAATGGAGCACACTAAAAGAGTTGGAAACATTTGGATATGCCAATGTGCCAAATTTTCTGAAAGAACATTTGAACATGGAAGAAATATATACACTGGTGTTGGAAGGTCCAAAAAAGCACATCAAAACCATGTATTGCAGTTGAATGATTCTACAAGTGTATGTGACAGGATTCTTGGTGGTTATGATCAATATTTGAAATATAACTGATGAAAAATTCATGGTGCACAAATTAAACAAAAAAGATACCAAAAATTTCCCATACCATGACCAGAATAAACCCTGTCAGTGAAACACAACAAGAAAACATCAGCACTGTGAGTGAACATCTTCTTCAAATGTATAATTCTTGATTTGTGCTTGAATTGAGGTGCCTTTTCTTATTTTACCTCTCTTTAATCACATTCAAGCCAAGAATTGAAATTCAAATGCACCAAACAACCCTTAATGGGCTCCTTCCTATAATGAAATACAACAGCCCCCACCAGAAAACATGGAAATTTATGATACATCTGGGATGAAACCTCTTCAATTTCTCTATCACAATCCAAGTGCCCTAATCTCATCACTTCAAATCCTTCACCAAAGTATTGATAAAAATGTTGGTGACCATGTTTTTCAGCAATACATCAAGATAGAACTTGAAAAAATACCCCTTAAGTCAATGTTAACTGGCCAGCCCAACTATTCAGCAGAAATCCCTAAAAGTCTTGCAACATTAAAAAAAAGATTTTTAATTACAAATGATCAAGTTGAAAATGTCTGTTGTGAAATTTTTTACAAACTCTATTGCTTGGATCAAGCACTTCCTTCTTCAGAAACCCAGTCTGGTGAAGACAATCAAGAAACCAGGCACTATCCCAAATGCAATAATATTGTTCATTCAACAACTGGAGAGCCCATTACATGTGGGTCAAAACTTTGGATTCAAGACAAGAACAAATCCAAATTTTATCCTCTGAAGCAGTTTGGAAACCAATTACTCAAGAAGTGGATTGCAAGACAATTACTTCTCCCTTTTTTTGAAGAATTACTCAGTGCACCTCAACGGCATCAAGCCAGTAATCCTAATAGACTTTGTGATATTTGGGATGGAAATATGTGGAAGGAATTCAAGGATGAAAACAATCAAGTTTACACAACAGAACCCGGGAACCTTGTTTTTGGAATTTACATTGATTGGATGAATCCCCATGGAATAAAGACCAGTGGAAAAAGCATCTCTCTTGGTGTAATATTCTTAATATGTTTCAACCTCCCACCCAATGTCCGTTACAAGACGCACAATTGTTTTGTGTATGGATTCACACAAACACCCAAGGAACGTACCTTGTTACAACTGAACAATCTACTCAAGCCACTTTTCTCTGAGCTACTGGACCTTTGGAAAGGAATATACTTCAAAAAAACCAAAAAATACCCCAATGGAAGAGTAATATGTGCTGTAATATGGCCTCTGATTGGTGATAAACCTGCCTTGCATAAAATGGGTGGATTTGCATCTCACTATGCCACAATATTCTGTTCCCACTGCAACCTCAAGCTCAATGACATCCAAAACACCAAGAAAGAGACTTGGCCAGTAAAAAATAATCAAGATCACATTAAATGGGCAGAAATTTGGAATAACACTTCATCATTGTATGGGAAAGCCAACCTTCTCAAGCTAGATGGTGCCCAGTACACCATTTTCCAAACTCTGCCATACTGGGAACAAACAAATATGACAACAATTGATGCAATGCATACATTTATCTTGGGAATGCTACAAGATTATAGTGTCACCTACCTTGAAATAATAAAGGCTTGTCAAACTCTTCAAAATTTGGAGAGAAGGCAAAACACTTACCCAAAAAGTGTCACAATTAGTCAAGTTAGAAGCCTTAGATCTGGATCCAAAAAAAAGCTCTATTTGTCACCAGAGAGCTCCCAAAGAGTAACCCGGAGGAGAGTTCAACAATTTATAGAAAGCTCCCAACAAAACCTTGAGGAATCAGCTCCCAATCCAATTGAAAATGTGAAAATTTGGGCAAATCAACAGCAACAAGGACCATCCAATATTCAACAGAGAACTTCAGTACCAATTGTTGTAGTTCAAAAAATTCCAGGGCTTCATCCTCCTGGCTCCTCAAAAAGTTGGGAATATTCTGAATCTCAACTCCTCCAACCTTCTGTCCGGCGTTCTACAAGGCTTCTTTAGAACACATCAACAAACAGCTCACCCAAATCGTCGCCTAAATCAAATGAGAAAGGAAAGAAAGAAGCTGACTCACAAGGAATAAATCCAATTAGATCTATTACAAGTAAATCAGGAAGCCAAAATGAAACTGGGAAGAGTGCTCAAAGTTTTATGAAAGAAAGATCACATCTCTCTGTTGAATATTCCAATTATCCACTTCATTCAGCTTCATCAATAGAAGAGGCAAGTTTTGCATCAATGAGAATTACTCCTCAAGAACTCAAAAGTATTCAAGAGGGTAGCAATTTGATTGCATTTCCATCTTGGATTACTAGAATTCCCAGAAATATAGGTTTGCCTTCTGCTGTTACCCAAGGCTGCTGAATGGTTGGTTTTGTACACCATTCATGTAGTTCTTGTTTTGCTTCCAAGGTGGAAGTGGGACTCATCAAAAAACTCAAGGGAGGAAAAGCTTGTATCAACTACCTCTAAACTTTTTGGTATTATCAACTTAGTCATGTCTCATCAACTTACCCATTACCAGGTGACCCAATTGGATGAATTGATCTTGGCTTATTGGGAGGAATTATTGCTACATTGGGGAAATGAAATTAAACCAAAGCCAACAATTCACTTCTCTCAGCATATGACTAAGATGATCATGCGCTATGGTCCTCCCTCAATATTTTCATGTTGGTCAGGAGAAAGGCTGAACCACATATTGACCTTGATAAAAAAAAATAAAAATACACGTAGGTGACACAGATTTCTGAAAAAAAATTTTTTGATTGGGAGAAGTGAGCTGATTGGTTAGTTAAATTTCAGGTTTCCTTGATAAGTCTCCCTTGAATGGATTACTTGAAAGAGCAAAACTTCAAGGTGTTGTTGAACAAATTGGATCCAATTGGAATGCTTTTGGAATCAATTCTAATCAACTACCAGATCTTCAAAGTTTATTCTATTCTTCTCAGTCAGATGATATTTCAAAGTCTAAAAAACAAATGAATGGTTTTTAAGAAGGGCTATTAAAAGAATTTATTCAAAATCAGTCAACATACAAGCTGTTGCCATGGGACCAGCTTGAGTGGTTGCCTTGCAAATCAATGCTCTTCCATGGTAATAGCATAACACCCCATTGCTACAATAAAAGTAATTCTCACATTTCATTTTCATCTATATCAAATCAAGGCGCTTGTGAAATGGGAAAGTTATTGTCCATATTTTATGAAAAAAACTGTGGGAAATATGTCCTCATTGTGGAAACCTTTCCACTTTTAGAACCAATTGATAGTTCAAGAAATCCATACCTTGGCCTCACTTGTTTCAATGCTCAAATGATTTATCAAGAAGGTGGATCAATATCTGTTATACACCAAGATAGCATATCAGGTTTTGTGGCAAGAATGGCTTATGATTCAAAAATTGCAAAAACTTCCAAGAATGTTTATTGTGTTGTGGCAATTAACCAATTGGTAAGCTATTATAAATAACATTAGTTTATGAAGAATGGTATGTGTTGACCTAGCTGACTGGTATCTCCTTGGATAACAGAAGATAAAATAAGAAAACAAAGGGAAAAAATTTTATTGTACCAGATATTGGTATAAAACAAAATTAGAAGATGCATCTTTTGCATTATTTTTATAACTTAAACCCATGTATAAGGTATAAAATTTGCACATAGAAAAAATATTTAATCTCAAAAAGCTGAAGCATCCATGCTGGTAGAAAATTGCTAGTCTTTGTTCAAAAAAATTCTTTGAATTGATCATGAGCTACCAATTGAATTTTCCTCATTTTCAAATTCTACATTGGTGGCAATCACAGCCCATATCACCCGGTTCTGATTGGAATTCATTGGAATTCCTTGTATTAAAGTATGGTTTTACAATTAAATAAAGAATTCTCAATCATTCAATTTATGTAATTATTTTCAATTCAATTCATGCATTACATAAATATGGTGCATGAATCTTCTGGGGCCATCCCAAAATCAATTTGATGTTTGACTCCAAAACCAAAACAAAGTCAAAAAAGGTTTCACTCACTATCCCAGGTGCTACACCTGCCCGCAGGTGCAGCCATTTTTTTTTCATGGTGATTATATCCCACAAACAGTGACAGTTGTACATTAGATATCTAGCCTCACAAGCATCTTCTATCAAACTGGATGGATTCTGACCTCCAACCTTCTACAGGTTAAAAGCCAGCTCAACACCAACTACCGCATGCTACCAAAAAGGGGAAATGATTACCCAGGACAACCCACTACACCATACAAAACTGACAAACCACCAAGCAAACCAGCAATATCCAATAGCAAGAAACCAACTACAATGGAAAGAAAAGCCCCTACGCACCTGCAATCCAACAGATCCAAAAGTAGTGCATGATCAAAATTTGTATCACAAACTGGCAAAAAAATCAAATCAGTTGAACTGCTATGCCGCAAGAGTAGCAACATTGATGAGTGGATCAACAGCATTGACACCATTGGACTCCTAGTGTTTGGACTCACCAAATTCACAGCCAACCTCAACAACCTACAAAACCTATTTCAATACAAGAGCATCACCTTCAAGGTGTTCTTCAAATTAACGCTTGACCAATGTGGTGTCATTACATAGCCTACTGCGTTGCGGCCTGTGGGCTCAGCATTTGGGGTGTGCGCTTTATCAGCAGTAGCCGCTGCAAGCTCAGAAGCAGGCGCAGGGGGACCAGCACGCCAGTTGCAGGTCAGGATTGACTAGGGGGGGGGGGGGGGACAGGCAGCAACCCGCTTGGATATTATGGACTTAGGAATGGAGCCAGCCCAACCACGTTCACAGGCGGTTAGTTTGGGGAGGTAAGGGTGGGGAAATCACGGGGCTATGTACGCTGGCGGGCGCGCACAAGTGCAGGCCAACCCATGGGCCAGGGGGGAGTCACAATGAGGCGTTGTGGTGAACAATCTGGGAAACCTCATGGGAAATGGAGATTTTTGAATTTTTTTTTAACATTCCCTTATCCATCAATACATCCTCAAAAAAAAAAAAATTATCTCTTGTGCCTCTATGGGTACCCACTCATTTCCCATTATCTCAGCTCTTCCCTGTCCTAGTGGCCATCTAGGCAGGCCTTCCTTGGTTGTCCCATGCGTTCCTGTTATGTTCAAACCTTCCCCTTGCATGCGCTTTACCCTGATTTTTTGGCCAAGCGCGCGTGGGCGGCCATCCCCTCTATCAACTCATCCACCACCACCACCAGATTCAAAAAATCATCATCACCCTTCCAACTCACTTTTATCATCACCCTTGAGTTCAATCTCCATCATTGATCCATCTAATCCTCAACTCATCAACACCATACAATCACCCTCTCTTGCTCTCTCAATCCTCAAACCCAATCATTATCATCATCATCATCAACCCTCTCCCAGTGGACCCCCACATCCACCCCATCGCAGCATTGGAAACAACAACGCAGATCGCCGCCATTGACCAATGACGGAAATTGTTGCTTGCCTCTGTTGGTGACTCCGCATCAACCAACTATCATCCAGGACAACACCAGTAATGCCGTTGCCTGTTGCAACGGCTGTCATCCTCCCCGCCCTACGCTGACCCCAATCTGATTGGCTCCAACAATCAAACCAATTGTGTTCACTCAATCCCTCTCTGAAGCCTGCAAGTTGTTTGCGGCGGTTGGAACCATCACACCCATTGTCCACTACCACCTCCCTCGTCCTCTACATGGGCAGGTTTCCATCTTCCTCATCATTTTTCTTTTTCTTTTTTTTTCCCATGTCAGGCGGTTCCTGTCACCAATCTTCATCTACAAAAAAAAAAAAATTCCCCACTAATTTGTAATTATGTCTTGTAAATAGTCTACAGGCCTCTTGTCTATAAAAGGAGGGGCTCTCCCCTGCCTTTTTTAAAAATACATCTCATATATCAATCAGTAATCTAATCATTCCGGAGGGCTTCTTTCACTTCATCTGCAACTTTTGTGCTGGGTATATCTTTTGATTGCCCCTTGATCCTTTGAGCCTCCATACTCAATCTTTGATCCGTCCATCTGTGAACCTGATCTTAATCACCAAACATAGCCTGGCTGGTTGAAGAGAATTTGGTCTGCTGGAATTCTTGAGTGTGTTATACCACTGTTGTTCCCTTTTCCTGACCATACTGGTCTGATCCTTCCCTGATCATCTTTTTGGATCCAGTCAAGTTTGACTGAGAGGTTTCTTTCAGCTTGAAAACTGGAGTTTTAGACCTCCCTTTATTCTTTAAAGTTGAATTCTGACACACTACTCTTGAGTTCCTTGAGAAGTGTTGGGTCCTTGTTGTTCAAATATTTTATTGCTTTGCTTCCAGAGCTTCATAAACAAATTGCTTTTGTTTTTTTCAGCCACCCATAGTTATCTGGTACCCTTCAAGCGCTTGATTTCAGAGATTTGGGCAGGTTCATTGAGAACCTGGAGGTTGGTTGGGATTGAGTTGATCTTTCCTAATCTTCTGCTGACAACCAGAGTTAATAGATTGTGGGTGTTTTTACTTACAACTGCCTTGTTCCATTGAACTCAGAAAAAAATTTGACTTATTTTGTTCAAGTCTTTTCCCGCACCATCTTGCCTCAGATATTCCTGTTTCAATTGCTACCAACTATTCCCAAACTCATCCCTTACATTGATTCCTTATTTACAAGTTCCTGGATCTTGATTTGGGTTAAATTTAAATATTATTGTGACTCTTAGGAGGGCAGCCTAAACAAGAACCTTTCCCATTGACAGAACTGCCTGCAGCTTAGCACCATTTGGAGTCTTACATTTGGTCCCCCGGGCCGGGATCAAACCAGCAACCTTGGGATTTACAGTCCCATCAACTTTTGGAATCAAAATTTAAAATACAATCTTTTTCTTTTTTTATCTGTTCTCTCTCTCTTCTCAGATCTGATCTGTGGAGGCAACTTATCCCAGAAGTAATTCCTCCCAATTTGTGCACCATCTGGGAAAGGTACTTGTTGTTTTTTGTGAAACCCTACTCCTGTCACACTTGTGAGCCACTTTGGAAATATGTTCTTTGGATGCTCTAGGAATTCTGTTATTCAAAATGGAATCTACTTGTACCTCAACCACCCCTGCTTGACCAAAGATGGTCAAGATCAAACCTCAGAACAAGAACTTAGGGTTCAATGGGGTAAATTTTGAACAGTTCTTGGACTTTTATGAAATGGCTGCTGAAGTGAATGGAGCAAGGGAATACAATATGGCCTATCAGTTACAATTCTTTATCTCCTCTGATGAAGTTATGGAAGTAATTGAGTTGTTCAAAGGATTCAAATCCCATGACTGGACACTTTTGAGGGAAGCAATGATGGCATATTGGGGTAAAATAGATGAAGCTTGGTTTACTTTGCAGGACTTGGATGCTCTTGTCTCTCAATGGATCTCAAATGGTGGTGTCTCTTCAGCCTCTGACTACCAGTCTTTTAGGAAGAATTGGGATCCTATCCAAAACTATCTTATCCAAAACAATCACATTGATTCAGTGGAAAAAGTTTGAGCACAATTCTTCCAATCTTTTTTGTTGTCTGTGCAGGAAAGGATTAAAGACAAATTGGTCAAATCTGGATCTATGATCACCACCAGGGATAATCAATTAAAGATCCCTGTTTTCCTTATCCTTAGGAGTACTGTGGATGAAGTCATGAAAGGTCAAACTGCTTTAACTTTTGAAAAACCTAGAACCACTGAACCAGTCCATGCTCCTTCTTTTAAAGAATCCAACAATATTATGATTAAGTTGATGGCAGATAAAAGAACTAAAATAGATCCTAATTTTACTCAAGAAACTTCTACTCTAGATAAAATCACTAAGATAATTTGAGATTTTGAGAATAAAATAGATCAAAAGATTTCCTCTCTTGCTACTCCTAAACCCTCTAATTCTTTCCCTAAATCTACCCTGGTCTGTTACTACTGTCAAAGGGAAGGCCATGGAACTGGAAAATGCTTGGAACTCCAGAAGGATATAAAGGAAAATTTGGTGGAGCAGAAGGGGAACTATTCCTTTCTGCCTAATGGTGCTCTAATCCCTTTTGATTCATCTTGCCCTATTTGTCATGTGGTGGCCTCTTGTCAGCCCCCACCTCCAATGAAAGCATCACTTTCTTCCCTCAATTTCCAATCTTCCTGTGATACTCTCAAGCCTTGGTACCCTCCAGCTATCTCTTCCTCAAGTCTTTCTGGGACTACTTATCAATCTGATCCAGCTAGGAAACAGCATGAGGAAGCTAAACCTCACAAAGCCCCTTCCTTGCCAACTTCAATTCTTCAAAAACCAGTCAAACATCAATCCTCACCTGAGCCTCCTTCCTCTGATGTGGAAGACATGGAGGTGAAAAAGGAGCCACTCATGGAAAGGTTTCCAGATCACTCAGGTCCTTCTCCTTCATCCCAGTCACCTCAACCTTCTGATCCCATCTTAGTTCCTGCTTCACCTGAACTTCCTCCCTCCACCCAGCCCAAATTTTGATTTGAAAGGGAAATCTCAAAGGACCACCCCAATGCTGTGGAAGGAGTATTAAAGAAAATTTCTGATCTCAAAATTCTTGATCTATCTGTGGCTGAACTTCTATCAATCTCTCCATCTGTTGCTGAAGGAATGAAGAAATGGGTCTCTTGTCAACGTGTGGAGATTGGTCCTGACAAATTCAAGGTCTCCTCTGGAACTTTGATGGAGGACTCTGGCGGAACTAGTCCTTCTTCAGATTCCAATCTTTACTCTTGTCCTCTTGGTTTCCTCCCCTGTTATCTTGGTGACACAGATAAAACTGTCTCTCCTCTTGTGGACTCTGGATCTCAGCTCAACTTAATTTTGGATGCTATGGCCTGTAAACTCAAACTCAGTCCTAGGGTCAGCTTCAATTTGGCAGTCTATGGGATAGGCAATCAATCTTGTGAATTGGTTGGTATTTCTGAAGATGTTCCAGTCAGGATTGGTCAAAATATTGTTGAAACATGTCATTTTTGGATCACTTGCTTGGAAGGGCCTATGATCTTGGGAAAACCTTTCTTGATGGACTTTGGTGCTATGTGATTTTTTCTGATCAAGTTGGGGAGAGAATCCTTCTCCCTGATGCTGATGGTAGAAAGATTGAAGTTCCTCTCTGTTCTTTGGATTCTGGTTGTTGGGAAAGAGATTTCCTGGTCATCCTCTTAAATCATCTTCAAAGGGAAAGCAGAAAGACAATTCCAATTCCTCTCATTTTTTATGGGAATAGTTGATCCTACTAATAGTTGTAGTTCTTTTCAGCCTCAGACTTCAACTCAAGGGTCAACTTTCATACCTCAGGCTTATTTTTCATTCTTTTCATTGTTTTCATCTAAACTGGAAAATATCAAAAATCAAAAACATGTCAAAATAGAAAAATCCAAAAATATTTCTTTTCCTTCTTTCTCTGTATCTGTTTTTTCTTCTTTTCCTTGTACTCTTACGTCTGATCAATCTTCTCTCAGTCCCAGTTCAAATCTCTGTAATGAGTCTAAACTAGATCCTGATCTTGATTCTATTCTTGGTGGTTTTGGTATGGAGGAATATGGGCTTCAGTGGAGGCAATTTGGGGTACAATTAAGTCCTCCCAATTGTGCTCTGCCAGGGCAACCTTCTACCATCATTTTTAAAACCCTCCCTTGTGCCACAAATGTGAGCAAGGTATTATCTCCTGGTTCTTCCTTTATCAAAAAGGCACCCTTTGAGGATATTGCAGAAAATTGGACATGGAAAATGCTGGAACTTGGACTCAGTTTTTGTAATCAAGTCTCACTGATCAACTCTTGGAGGAAACAAGAACTTCTCTTGTTTTCCACCAAGTATAAGCCAGTTTCCAAGAAGGTCCAACCAGTCAACCAGCCTATGCCTCTCAACCTCAATACTCCTCTTATGCGTCCTCCCTTATCTTGTGATCCTTACTGTGGTCTTCCTCAATCTCTTACTGGTCCATTTGTGCCCAATGGTTTGGTCACCAAAGAACGTTTGAAGGTGGTCAACTTTGGTCCAGATGGATGGCTTCTTCCTGATGAGTTAAATTTGATCAAAAATGTCTTATCTCTAAGGAAAAAATCTATTGCTTTCTGTGAAGAAGAGAAAGGTCTCTTGAAAGAATCCTATGGCCTCCCTTATATCATCCCTTTAGTTGAACATGATCCTTGGCAAAAGAGGAAGATCCCTATCCCTGCTGCTAAAGTTGACAAATTTATCAAGTTGGTTGGTGTATAAGTTTGTACTGGCCTATATCAGCAGTCAAACTCTAGTTATTCCAGGGCTGTATTCTATGTCCTCAAGAGTAATGGTAAACTTGGAATAGTTCACGATCTCCAACCTCTTAATAAAGTTACTATTAAAGACTCTGGTATTCCTCCTGCTACAGAAGAATTTGTCAAATCTTTCTCTGGGAGGGCTTTCTATGGTCTAGGGGAAATTATGGGTGGCTATGAAAAACAATCCTTACATCCTATTTCTTGCCCTCTCACTACCTTTGATACTCCTCTTGGTCAATTACAACCTACTTGATTGCCTCAAGGTGCCAGCAATTGGGTTGCAGTCTATCAGGCTCAGATGATGTGGATCCTCCAGGATGAAATCCCTGATCATGCTAGTATCTTTATTAATGATGGTGGAATTAAAGGTCAAGTTTCTGACTATGATAATGAGCTCTTACATTGGAATTCAGGAATTTGTTGATTTATCTGGGAATATGCTACTACTTTGGAAAGGATTCTGTTTCAAATTGAGGAATCTGGCCTGACTGTATCTGGGTCCAAACTAGCTGCTTGTGTCCCTGCCCTGGAAATTGTTGGTCATGTGGTCTGCAAGGAAGGAAGAAGGATGGCACCAGCCAAAGTCAACAAGATCATCTCTTGGCCTACTCCAATCAATCCCACTGAAGTTAGGGGCTTCCTAGGTGTTGTCACTTATTTTAGAATCTTTATCCCATCTTTATCCAAAATATGTGCACCCTGACTTTGTCTAACCAGGAAAGATGCTGAATGGATTTGGACCCAAGATTGTGAAAACGCTTTTCAGTTGCTCAAAATGATGGTTGGAAAAGACATAGTCTTGAAAAAGATTGCTTATGGACCTGGAGCTGGCAAGATGAAGCTGGCTGTCAATTCTAGTTATCAATCTGTTGGGGCTGTTCTTACTCAGGAAGATGAAAATGGTTCGGAACATCCTGCTCTTCATGAATCTTTGCTATTTTCAGATGTAGAGTCTAGGTACTCCCAGCCCAAATTGGAACTTTGTGGTGTTGCTTGAGTGATGAAGAAACTTTAAACCATTCTCTGGGGCCAACATTTTGAACTACAAGTTGATGCTTGATCCATCATTGAAATGATCAATGTTCCTTTGACTTGTTTGGTGGCCTTTATCAAGTTTTTTCTTTTGATATTGTTCACAGGCCTGGGAAATCTTTTACTACGCCTGATGTTTTATCTGAACAACCTCTTGGAGACGGGGAATCTGATGTTGGAACTGATTTCAATGAAGAAGAACCTTTAATCTATCCTGTCTTCTCTTTCTCTTCTCAAGATTATTCTGGCTTTCAACAAGGTTTTTGGCTTAAACTAGAGCAGTACCTTTTAACTCTTCAAAAACCTCCTGATATCTCTGCTGAAGAATTTTGATCTCTTAAAAGAAAGTCCTCTAGTTTCTTTGTCCAAAGCTCTATGCTTATGGAAAGAGGAAATCCTTGTGCTCTTATTGTTGTTACTATCCCTTCTAAACAAGATTCTATCCTTGAAAGTCTCCATGAAGGTCTTGGTCATTGTGGGGAAACGAAAACTTATCAAAGATTATCCAAATGATTCTGTTGGCAATCTCTGAAGAAATCTGTCTCTCAATGGTGCAAGAGTTGTGAAGTTTGTCAAAAACGTGATCTTAGGCTTCCAGATAAAATTTTTTATCCTACTGGGGAGTCCACTGTTTTTGGAAGGTTTGCTATGGATGTGGTTCATATTAAGGCAGGTGGTGCTAAGTACCTCATTGTGGCTAGAGATGACTTTTTGGGATGTATTGAAGCAAAATTTCTTAAGAATATTAGCTCTGAATCAGTGGCAGCTTTCCTCTATGAGACCTGGATGATGCGTTATGGCTTGGATAAATCTTACTCTACTGATGGTGGCTCCAAATTTGGTGGCAAACTTGCTGAAAGGATCCAATCTTGTCCTGGACAACATATAGTTACTACTCCTTATTATCCTGAAGGCCAAGGCATGGTGGAACAAGGCCATGATCCTTTGAAGGCTGCACTTGTTAAGCTTGCGGGTGAAAGTGGCAAGAATTTTGGCAAATTTCTTCCTCTTGTTCCCTTCTCTGATAAAATCTCAACAAAAAGGACTACTGGCTACTCACCTTATGAAATCATCTTTGGTCAAAGAGCAGTTCTTCCTCTGGATTTGGAAATGGAATCTTTCTTGGGTATCCCTTGGGACAAGGTGTCCTTGACTACTGATCTATTATTTTCTAGATCCAAGCAACTGGAAAAAAGTGAAGATGTTTGTGATGAAGCTTATCAGAAGATGATGGAGTCCAGAGAAAAATCAGTTCAGTATTTGGAGGACAAGAACTCCGATTTAATCAGGGAATCCTTGAAGCCTGGTGATCTAGTTTTAGCTTATAATCAATCTTTGGAGACCCAGTGGGGCAAGATTTTCTCAAATTGTTGGAATGGTCCTTATTGGGTGGTTTGCAAAGTTAGAGGGGGATCTTATGTTTTGGAGGAGCTGGATGTTAATAAACTGGCTAAAAGGTTCTCTTCTGATCAAGTTAAGAAGTTTCATTGTTGTGGAGGAAAATTATCCCAGAAGGCTCTTTTGGATGGATCAAGATATTTTCCAACTCTTCAATCCCTCTCAAGATCAAGAAATGGCCAATCTTCTGTTAAATTTCCTTGTATTTCTCCTTCTTTTTATATGTTCAAGTTCAAGATGCAGACTAGGGACAGTATGCAAGTTGGGGAGAGATGTGGTGACCAATCCAGGAAAACTCATGGAAGATGGAGATTTTTTGATTTTTTTTTTTTACATTCCCTTATCCATTAATTCATCCTCAAAAAAAAATATCTTGTGCCTCTATGGGTACCCACTCATTTCCCATTATCTCATCTCTTCCCTGTCCTAGCGGCTGTCTAGGCAGGCCTTCCTTGGTCATCCAAAGCTTTCCTCCTCTGTTCAAACCTTCCCCTTGCACACGCTTTACTCTGATTTTTTGGCCAAGCGCGCGCAGGCATCCATCCCCTCCATCAACTCATCCACCACCACCACCAGATTGAAATAATAATCATCAACCTTCCAACTCACTTCAATCATCATCCTTGAGTTCACTCTCCATCATCAATCCATCCAATCCTAAACTCATCACCACCATCCAATCACCCTCTCTCCCTCTCTCAATTCTCAACCCCAATCATCATCATCATCATCAACCCTCTCCCAGTGGACCCCCACATCCACCCCATCACATCATCAGCAACAACAACGCGGACTGCCGCCATTGACCAATGATCGTGAGCATTGATTGCGGCTGTTGGTGACTCCGCGTTGACTGACTATAATCCATGACAAGACCAGTGAAGCCGTTGCCTGTGGCAATGGCCGTCATCCTCCCCGCCCTACGCTGACCCCAATCTGATTGGCCCTCACAATCCGACCAATTGGGTTCAATCAATCCCTCTCTGATGCCGGCAAAAAAATTTTTTGGAACCGTTGCACCCATGGTCCACCAGCCCTGCCATTGTCCTCAACGCAGGCAGGTTTCCATCTTCCTCGTCATTTTTGTTTGGGTTTTTTTCCTATTTCAGGAGGTTCCTTTTGCCAATCTTTATCTACAAAAAAAAAAATCCGCACTCATTTGTAATTATCTCTTGTAAATAGGATACAGCCTCCTGTCTATAAAAGGAGGGGCTCTCCCCTGCCTTTTTGAAAAATCCATCTCATATATCAATCAGTAATCTAATCATTCCGGAGGGCTTCTTTACCTTCATCTACAACTTTTGTGCTGGGTATATCTTTTGATTGCCCCTTGATCCTTTGAGCCTCCATAGTCAATCTTTGATCTGTCCATCTGTGACCCTGATCCTTATCACCAACCATAGCCTGGCTGGTTGAAGAGAAGTCTTTCTGCTGGAATTATTGAGTGTGTTATACCACTGTTGCTCCCTTTTCCTGACCATACTGGTCTGATCCTTCCCTGATCATCTTTTTGGATCCAGTCAAGTTTGACTGAGAGGTTTCTTTAAGCTTGAAACCTGCAGTTTTAGACCTCTCTTTATTCTTTAAAGTTGAATTCTGCCATGCTACTCTTGAGTTCCTTCAGAAGTGTTGGGTCCTTCTTGTTCAAATATGTTATTGCTTTGATTCCAGAGCTTCATTAACAAATTGCTTTTGTTTTTTTCAGCCACCCACAGTTATCTGGTACCCTTTAAGCGCTTGATTGCAGGGAGTTGGGAAGGTTCATTGAGAACCTGGAGGTTGGTTGGGATTGAGTTGATCTTTACTAATCTTCTGCAAACAACCAGAGTTATTAGCTTGTGGGTGTTGTTACTTACAACTGCCTTGTTCCATTGAACTCAGAAAAAACTTTGACTTATTTTGTTCAAGTCTTTTCCCGCACCATCTTGCCTCAGATAGTGCTGTTTCCATTGCTACAGAATATTCCCAAACTCATCCCTTACATTGATTTCCTATTTAAAAGTTCCTGGATGTTGATCCAGGTTACATTTAAATATTATTGTAACTCTTAGGAGGGCAGCCTAAACAAGCCCCTTTCCCCTCCACAGACCTGCCTTTGGCTTAGCACTGTTTGGAGTCTTACAGCGTCAGGCTGATAAACCAAGCACTAGGGTTTTGAGTTGGGCGTGGCAGGGGGCCGCATCACAAGAAGGACAAACCAGATGTGTTTAATGGCAGGCGGGCTTGGGGGATTGGAGATTGGGGTTAGGTTTGAGCTAAGGTTCTGGGTATTGGGGTTTCTTCTTTATTGTCTTCCAGGTTGTCTTTGCATTTGTAACTAGGTTAGGGCTGAGGGGGAGGGCTTAAAAGCACTATCCCTCAGCGCAGAGAATAGAGGGGGGCCTCATGGAAAAGTGAGAAGAAAAAAAAAGAAAATGAATTCATATATCTCTCTATTTCTCTCCTTTAAAAGAGAGCATCCTCAAACCTTAAAGATGCTGTGGAATTCAGAAGAGGACTTTCCCTTTCATGGTTCCCAAGTCCTGAAGTTATTTATTCCTTGCTTCTGTAAACCCTGAGCACAACTTTTCACCCTTTGACTGAGAGATAGAGAAAATGGGAGTAAAGATTCTTCCAAAACCTATGATGATCCAATGCAATCCTCTGTGATGATCTCCTCCATCCGGTTCAAGGGTGTGGTTTAAGTAACCTTCCCCTCAACCCTAACCTAGGTACAACCGCAAGCAAACAAGAATAATGAAATACAACCCCTAAGTACAGAACCCTAGCCCAACTCTATTTTTCCAAACCCATGCCATGATCCACATCCCATACCTCATATCCATCTGTATTACCCACCTGCCATTACGTCTTCCTGTTTCATCCTTCTCATGATGTGGCCCTTGCGCCGCACCTAACTCAGAGCCCCCCGCGCATGTCTGCATCCACCCAACGCACCATTACAGATTTCCAAGATACATCTGTGTGTCTTGCAAGGCGCAATGCAGGCAATCCATCCAATCCAATCCACCCCGCGTCTCCAGATGCTGAGCCCAATTTGACTGCTTCTGAGCCCGCAGCACAGCTTACTGCAGCAAAGCGGCCCCCATTGCTGAGCGCGCTGCCTCTGATGGGTCACCCATTGCTGAGCCCCTGCCACTGATGAGCCTGCTGCTACTTCTGAGTGCACAGCCCATTCCAACCCGCGTCCATGAAAGACCACCACATCCCCCCCAGCTTGAGTTCTGTCCCCAGAGATCCACCACTATCTCACCTACCCCCACCTTTGCTAGTTATCCCAAGTATCCTTTGGGCTTGTGAGAATCTTGAGAGAAATAAGAGCTGTGCGCGAGATCCGCGCTTTTAGAGCAATAGCTAAGAGTGAGAAAATCCGCGCCACTGAGAGTATCCTCTAAGAGTACCTCAACCACCCAAGACAAACTGCCACAAATTTCCCCGTAACCATCTACAGAACAGAGAGAGCACAAAGAAAAACAGCAGCATGCGCACATCCTTGAGAGAGAGAGAAAGTATCCTCCCAAACCCTTCCATACCTTCCATCTATAAGATAACCAAAGAAAACTTAAGGAGTTTTTTTTTTTTTAAGCACCAAACTGTTGCCAAGCCTGTGCCTTGCTCTTTGACCCACATCTGTTCTGCACCATGCGCTTTCCTAGTTCCTCAAATCATCCATTGGAAATTGTTCATGCGTTTGCTTCCAGAATGCGGGCTTGTCCTTGCATCCATGGACCCAGCTTTGTGCCATGCCCATACCTAAAAGAAACCATACCCTAGCCAGAAATAATCCCAAAAAGCCAATCCAGAGAGAAATAAGAAAAAAAAAAATTCAGGGGTGTCTAGTTGTTCTGGCTGTGAACTGGCTAGAGTACCCCCTCACCAAATCCAATCATATCCCCTATCCGTCCATTGTTCCCCCCCACCTTGGCTGCTGTCCCCAGAAGTCTGCAGTTGTTTACTCCACCGGACGCAAAGCACGCGCAGGGGCTCATCCTTGGAAGGAGGATCCATGTTGTTGTCCCCCTTGCTATCCAAACCGGCCCTAAGTCTTCCAGCCACCACCCCTCCTGCGCTTCTTCCCCACTTCCCACCTGGTCCTTGCTAGTTGACCCCCCGCACAAAACTGGAGCTTGCCCTGTGCGGTAACCTTGGACGACTAATCAAAATCCACCTCTGGCCCACCCTTGCCAACCAACTACGCGCCGGGGTCCTCCTCTTCTCCTCTTTCAAAATCCCGCGTCAAATTCCCCAACCCTTGATTGCAGATTGTGGTTTCAAATGTCCCGCCGACCAAATCTCCCACCATCAAAACTTCTGTCCACACCCTGGGATCAAATGTCATTTGCACTTGGAACCCAAACATGAATGGCCATCCTAAAATAGCCTCCCTGCTATCAACCAATAGAAAAGAAAGTGGTTTATGGAAAGTTGCAACCTCAACCTCTTCCTACTCCACAACCCCATCCACACAACATTCCCTGCCGTTAAGCACGCAAAGCCCCATTGCACATTTCCACCAAACCAATCCCGATTCATCAACAAATCTAGACAGAAGGAGGTTCACCATAGAACCACTATCCACCAGCGCCCACACCTTCCTTTCAGCAATCTTCATTGGAACATAAGCCAGAGGAGTTGAAACAGATTTCATCCCCACTAGGTTGCGCTCCACGTCATCCCAAGCCAAGTTCACCCTCTGCACCATTGGAGGGATTCTATTGTGTCTGCAATCCTTCAGCACTTGAACCATCTCATCTACTACCACCAGCAACACTGCTGCCAACTCCTTCAAGGTCAAGGGAATAGTTGTTTCATTCCCCATCACTCTGCGCACAATTTCCACCGCCTTCTTCTTCCCTGCCGGATTCAACGGCTGTCCTTCCGTTTCTGGAATGCGGGCAATCGGCTTAGAAGCTGCTGGCGGTACCTGTTACTTGGCATCCACATCCATCCTTTCCACCACAACCGGTTCCTCTGTTGCTACTACCCTCACTTCCCCTTCCACGCGAGGCAGTTGCCATACCCCTGGACCAGTGACAATCCCAAGAAAAGCTTGAGCAGTTACCCCCAAATCCTGACCTTGCGCGCGCACCTGCTCCACAACAGTTGGATTCCCAGGTTCAGTGGAGATCCGCTTGCCTGTTGGGAACATGAATCCCATTCCCACCGGTCAAAACAACCCTTCCTTGTAGTCCCTTGTCATGTCATTGCACCCCAAACGCCAATGCCCCTTGTCCCCGCAGTAATTGCATAACAACAATGCGGGCAGATTTGATGGTGGAAGCAGTCCCCCAAGATGAGGAGGCAGATTGCGCGGCGCTGACAAAATTCAACTCAGAAAGACCCGTAAATCCTTCATCAATTCCATCATTTTGCTAATATCCGGACCTGTTGTCAGTGATGTTGCCAGAGCACATTCCCTTTTCAAGTGGCCCGCAACTAGAGCTTGCATTGGTGCTGCTGGAGTGTGGGAAGCGGACTTCTTTGACCCTGTCAGGAACAACCTTGCGGTGTCTTCCATCAGTTCCTCCAAGTCCGACTTGTTTTCCACCACCCAATGGATGATAAGGATGTCCGGAAGAAGCGCAATACTCCCATCCAACAAACTCTTTACCAGGTTGTTGTTGTACAAGTGCCGCTGCACCCGCCTGCGGAGTTGGGGACCAATTACTCCCAAAAATGCCCTCTTCATTGCGCCCTTCTGCCCCAATATCACCTTTTTCTTTTCCAGGTAGCAATAGACCCAGTCAAAAATTGCTGCATACTCCCCCAGTTGCGCCTGCGTCAAAAATCCACCATTTGCACTTTCTTCCGCTGCAGCTTGCTCAAAGTTGCTCTCCCAAAACCAAGGTTTGCGCCTTCCCCACCGCGCCAAGATTTCTACCTTCATTTTTGGCCAATTGAGTTCCTTGTATCCTTCCATCTCTTCCACATCCCAGATCTTCTCTTTGTCTGTGATGAAAAGGACAACAAGACAAGCCTTATCCAAACCTGCTGCACCTTCCGCGTTGGCAATTCCTTTTTATTGCCCAAGAAATTGCTCAACTTCCTCAGTGTTGAACCAAATGTGCGGATAGTCCCGTGGCCTGATGAAAAAGGGCTTGTGATTGGCTCCGTTGTTGGAGAAAGGGACACCGTATCCTGCCCCTGATGAGGGTTTCTTCCAAGAAGCCAGAGGAGGAGGAAGAGGAGTGGGGGTAGCATTAGACGGCCCTGCAACGGTCAATGGGTGGTACTGGGACATTGCACTTGTTAGTTTCAAGAGACAAGGGAAAAAAGATTATTTCCTGGACAGAACCCCAGATGTGGTATCCAGAAGAGGACTTATCCTTTAATGGTTCCAAAGTTTGGAAGTTATTGATCCCTTGCATCTGTAAAACCTGAGCCCAACTGTTCACCCTTTGACTGAGAGATAGAGAAAATGGGAGTAAAGATTCTTCCAAAACCTATGATGATCCAATGTGATCCTCTGTGATGATCTCCTTCATCCGGGTCAAGGGTGCGGTTTAAGTAACCTTCCCCACAACCTTAACCTAGGTACAACCGCAAGGAAGCAAGAATAATGAAATACAACCCCTTAGTACAGAACCCTAGCCCAACTCTATACTTCCAACCCCATATCCATCTGTATTACCCCCCTGCCATTACCTCCACCTGTTTTGTCCTTCTCATGATGCGGCCCTTGCCCCACTCCCAACTTGGAGACCCCCGTGCATGTCTGCATCTGTTGTGGTGTTCTTTTATGAACGCAAGTTGGAGTAGGCTGCGCGCTGCATGCTCAGCAGTAGCAGTGGCTCAGTGGTGGCGGGGCGCTCGAAAATGGGTGCGGCTTTGCCGCAGCAAGTAGCGCTGCGGGCTCAGCAGCAGTCAACATAGGCTTGGCATCCAGAGACGCGGAGTGGATTGGATAGGATTGGATGGATTGGCGTCTTGCAACACGTGGATTGGAGTGCGCAGACATACATTGGATATCTGGAATGGCACATTGGGCGGATGCGGACATGCGTGGGGGGCTCTGAGTTGGGAGGGGTGCAAGGGCCCCTTCATGAGAAGGACAAATGTGGTGGAAGTAATGGCAGGCGGGCAATAAAGATGGAATATGGAATATGGGATATGGGATGGAAGGATAGGATTGGGGTTAGGTTTCTGTACTTAGGAGTTGTATTTCATTATTCTTTCTTGCTTCTTGTTGTACCTAGGTTAGGGTTGAGGGGGAGGTTAATTAAATCACACCCTCAAGCCGGATGTGGATGGGGGATCATCTTATCTCATCTTATCTGATTGAATCACAGAGGATGGGGAACAATTGAAGGAACAAGGAACTAGGAACGCATCTTATTATTCTTTCTTTCTCTCTCCCTCTCTCTTTAACTCATTGCATCCAACCTCCTTACAGACGCTTGGACCATTGACTCTAAAACTTGAGGACAACTAGGGTTTTTCCCCCTCTTTGTTTCGACACCGCCCAACGCGCCACTCCAGATATCCAAGATACATCCGCGCATTCCAATCTGCGCATCTTGTAATGCACAATCCGCGCAGTCTTTCCAATCAAATCCAATCCACCCCACGTCTCCAGATGCTGAGCCCAATTTGAATGCTGCTGAGCCTGCAGCATGGCTTACTGCGGCAAAGCCGCATCCATTGCTGAGGGTGCCGGCTCTGCTGAGCCACCCATTGCTGAGCTTCTGCCACTTCTGAGCCCGCAGCTACTGCTGAGCCCGCAGCGCGCAGCCCATTCCAACTCACTTCCATAAAGGACCACCACAATGCTAGAGTCATTGACTCTGTAACCAAGAGACAACTTTCTAAGGGTTCCTCTCTTAGTTTCCACATCTGGGGGTCTGGCCGGGAACTTTGTTTGTTCTCAGTCTCTCAAAGGTAATGTAGGATACTGCCCACCACTGCTCCCAGATCCAATTTTGCACCTCCTTATCCTCTAAAATTGGAACCCAGCGCCTTGACCCAACCTCAACCTCCATCACCTGCCGCTAATGCTGCTAGGGCAAGCGGTTTCTTCCCCCCATCAGAGAAAGGGTCATTGGAAATGGCGGTGGAGACCCCTTGTTGTGTGTGGCTGAGGCCAAGGGATTTCCCTCACCTCTCGTTCAGCAACTTGGGCGTGGATCAATTTCTTCCAGGTTCAAAGGCATTGTGGACTTTGAAGGCACAATGGGCATGGATAAGGTTTGAAATATTGTCCTCTTGATCACCAAGGAGGAGAAACTGTGGGATGTGGAGGAAATGGTTGGGTACAAAAGGCAGGATTGGGTAAGGTTAAAATGTGAGATTCTGGAAAGGTGGGGAAAGCACAAACCTTGTTTCTGGGACATCAATTTTGAGCAAGCTGTGGAGGAAGCAAGTGAGAACGGGGGGGGGGGTGTAATCACACAAAGGATTAGTAGAGTACATGTTGAAGTTTGAATGTATGTATGGGTATTTGGTGAAGAACAAAGTTGTTGCAGGGCAGACAGGGGCCATGAAGCGGGCAGTTTTGGGAGGTCTTGCACCTCAACTTCATTCCAGACTGCAACAGTATCTGTACAATCATGGATTGGTCAAAAGGTCACTAGATGGGAGTGTTCCAATTTTCCCCAACTTGTCAATCATCCGTTGGGCTGTGGAGAGCATAATTGATCTGGATGAGCTCATTGCAGACACAGCAAGAAGGTACCTGGCAGCCTCTAAAAATTTGGTGACGCTCTTCGTGCCGGCTCCTTCCCAAACTTCAGCCGCACAACCGCCAACACCCTCTCACGCCGCGGCGTCTCAACAAGCTCTGGGACCATTGGCAGGCAAGATATTGAAGGTTTTGAAAGAAATTGGAATATTCCTCAACCGGACAACAGCTCCAATGGCTCCAATGGCTCCTGTGGCTCCTACTCAACTGTGCACAACACCAACTCATATGGCGGAAGTGTTTCAGCCTCCCAGAAGGCCCTCTGGTTTGTTTGGGGTGCGCACCTGTACGTATTCTGGGGAAAAGGGGAACTGGAAGTCAATATGCAACCACCTCACTTGGGACATGAACAAAGGGCTTGTTTGCACATCCAGCTTGACATTGTGGTGTCATCATATAGCCTTGGGTTGGGAACTGCATTGCGGCCTGCGCGCTCAGCATTTGGTAGGTCAGGCTCAGCAATTGGGGTATGCGCTTTCTCAGCAGTGGCCACTGCGGGGTCAGCAGCGGCTGCTGCGGGGCTCAGCGGTAGGTTCAGCAGGACCAGCATGCCGGTTGCAGGCCAGGCTTGACTGGGGAAAGTGGGCCGCAACCTGCTTGGTTATTACGGGCTCAGGAATGGAGCCGGCCCAACCACATTCGCAGGCAGTTATTTTGAGGAGTAGGAGTGAGGCAACCGTGGGGCTATGTACATGGGCGGCCGTGTGCAAGTGCCGGCCAGCCCATGGGACTGGGATATTCACAACAGCGTGTTATGTGGATATGGACAAGCACGGTGAACTTCAAGTAGCGCGTGGCGGAGGGCCGTGCCATGGGAAGGACAAACCGGATGTGTGTAATGGCAGGCAGGCTGAAGGGATAGGGACGTACGGATTAAGGTGGTGTTAGGGTTCTGGGTCTAGGGTTTCTTCTTCAATTGTTGTCAGATTGTTCTTGCATTTGTACCTAGGTTAGGGCTAAGGGGGAGGGCATAAAACGCCAGCTCCCTCAGCACAAGTTGGAAGGGGGGGGACCACAATTGGGGGGGGGGAATCTATCATAATCATCATCTCTCTCTTTTATCTCTCTTAAAGGGGCATCCTCAGACCTTACAGAGGCTAGAACCATTGGCTCCGTAACCTAGGGACAACTAAGTGAGAGTTCCTAACATAAGTTTCAACATCTGGGGGTCTGGCTGGGAATCTTTATCTGTTATCAGTCTCTCAAAGATAGCATAGGATGCTACCAACAACCGCTCTGGGATCCAATGTTACCACTCCCTATCCTCTGCGCTCAACTCCCGTTTCTGGGACTTAACCTCCTCCACTGCCATCCGCCCAGGTTCATAGAGCCAGCAGTTTTGCTCCTCCTTCAGAGGGGTTGTTGGATATGGTGGTGGAGACCCCTTGACGCATGTGGCTGAGACCAAGGGACTTCCCTCATCTTTGGTTTAGTACCTGGGAGGTGGAACGGTTTCTTTCCAGGTTGGAAGGCATTGCCAATTTGGAGGGCGCAACGGGTGCAGACAAGGTTTGGACTATTGTGCTCTTCATTACTGAGGAGGAGAAGCTGCGGGACATGGAGGAAATGGTTGGTTACAAGAGGCAGGATTTGGGGAAGTTAAAAAGCAAGATGCTGGCAAGGTGGGGAAAGTGCAAAACCTGGTTTTGGGAAAGCAATTTTGACCAAGCCTCAGAGGAAGCAAGCAAGTGTGGGGGGGTGAAATTTCCCAAAGGATAGGTGGAGTATATGTAAAAGTTTGAGTGCATCTACGGTTACTTGGCAAGGAACAAGGTTTTTGCAGGCCAGACAGGGGCTATGAAGTGGGCGTTTTTGGGAGGTCTTGCGCCTCAGCTCTGCTCCAGGGTACAGAAGTACCTGTATGATCACAGCCTGGTTAAGAGGTTGCTGGACAGGAGAGTTGCAATCCTTCCCAATCTCTTGGTTATTCTTCACGTGGTGGAGAGTAAAATTGACTTAGAAAAGCTCATTGCGGACAAGGCACAAACATACCTGGCGGTATCCATGAAATTGGTCACAATCTTGGTTCCAGCCCCAAACCAAACCTCAACCGCACAACCTCCAACTCCCTCTCATGCCAGAACGTCCCAACAAGCTCCGGGACCATTGGTTGGCAAGATGACAGAGATTCTATGGGACATAAGGATCTTCCTCAACTGGACAGCCGCCCCAACGGCTTCAAAGGTCACTATGGCTCTAGTGGCTCCTACTCAACTGCTTGCAACACCACCTCATATGGCAGAAGGGTTCCAGCCTCCCAGTGGACCCTTGGGCTGTTTGGGGTTTGCACCTGTATGTACTCCTGGGAAAAAGGGCACTGGAAGTAAATATGCAAAAACCTCACCCAGGAAATGAAAAAAGGACTGGTTTGCACATCTGGGATGACATACATATTCCCATTGGGTGAATTGGTGGATGTGACCAGAGACAAGCTGCTGCCAATGGTGCAAGTACGGGAGAGGGAAAAGGCCCAGGCCAAGACTGCTCAGGTGTCGCTTGGAATCCTCACTGCGCCCAGGACCTGGGAAGGGCCAAGGGTAGAGGCCAAAGTCAGAGCATTGGCGGCAAACAAATGGATTGCTATGGAAATCAATGCCAAGGAGGGGCCAACGGCCCTGAAGCCAACAGCGCGTGTACCAGCAATAGGCAGATTTTCAACTCATTCTGTGGGGAAGAAGAAGGCCTTGGATATTGTCCAAAGGGTGATGAGAAACAACTCACCAATACCTCTGACCCTACAAGAGTTAGCGGCGGTGTCCCTGGCAGTTGCTGATGAAATGAACCAAGCATTGAAAGAGTGCGGTCAGAACCAAGTGCTGACAAAAATTCAATGGGTAAATGTGGCGGAGGAGGAGGTGGTTTTCAAGCTGTGCAGGTCAAAGTTGGTATCAGCCCCACTTGCTTATGTTGAAATGACTATTGCGGGGCGGAAGGTATGGGCAATGGTGGATAGTGGGTAATTGTCAACTTGATTTTGTCAAGGTTGGTGGACAAGCTTGGTTTGGTGCGGAGGAAGTGTGCAATGGGTCTCTGGGCGTTGAAAAGTGGAAAATGCTGCGTGGATGGAGTGGTGGAGGCAGAGGAGGTCAAATTTGCAAAGGTTTGTAAGCCCCTATTGTTTCTCTTGGTAGAATGCGGTGACATGATATTGGGTCAACGGTTCATGTTTGGGTTCCAAGCTCAAATGGCCTTCAATGCCAAGGAAGGAATGGAGGCTCTGACAGTCAAGGATTCATTTGGCGCGCGGTTTTAGACAACTATCTGCAATCAGGGGAGAGGGAAATGGGTGCGGCAACCAGCGGCTGCAACAACCAGGAGTCCAATGTGAGGGCTGACTGTAAGGGTCACCTCACGGAGGATTTTTCCTAGTCAGCCGCCGTTGCTGCGCAGAGCAAGCTCCGGCTTTCCCCGGGCGTTCAACAAAGGAGCAAGTGGAGGAGGGCCCAGGCATCAGCAGTAAGTTTCATTCCTCAGTGTGCATTTCTGGAAGGTTTTACGCTTCAAAAAACCTATCATTGTGCCACATTTGTGAGCAAAGGCAAAATCCCTGGTCTTGTTATTGCTAGGAATTACGACAATGATGGTCAGGTATGGATGATGAGGTGCAATGCTAGCCAGTAAAAGCTGGTGCCGCGGAAGGTCTGGCCGCGTAATGAGCCAATGCCCCAGGGATTGAACGGGGCCTTGCTTCCAATTACCTGGTCCCAAAACCTGTGGACAACACCCTTGAAAAAGTCTGGTTGGGTAAAGCGGTCAGCACGGATCACCAACAAACGGATTGACATGCTTAACTTTGGTCCTGCTGGGTGGCTAAGCCCAGACAACAGGGATTTGCTATCATCCGTGTTGGTACTGCGGGAGAAGGCCCTTTCCTTTGGCCCAGGCAAAGGAGGGCTGCTGAAAGGCGGAATTGGTGATCCGTACGTCATTCCCACATTTCTGCACAAGCCGTGGCAGACCAAGCCAATTCAAATCCCACTGACCGTTTGGGAACCTTTCTTGGAGTTGGTGCACAAGCGCATAAGGACAGGCCTCTACAAGCAATCCAGGTTGAGTTACTCTAGCCCTATCTTTGCAGTCATCAAGCAAGATGGGAAGTTTCTATGGATTGTTCATGATTTACAGTGTCCCAACTTGTTCACTATCCATGATGCTGGTTTGCTCCTACGGGTGGGGTAATTCTTGGATTTGATTGCCAGATGCGTGTTTTACGGATTGGTGGATGTGATGGGAGGATATGATCAGCCAGAACTGCATCCCAATTTGCATCTGCCAACCGCGTTTGAGACCGGGTTGGGGAGGATGCAACTGACGCGGCTGCTACAAGGTGCAACTAACTCATTAGCAGTGTACCAAGCCCAGATGACCTGGATACTGCGCAACAACCTTCCGGAAGGCGTTCAGATCTTCATTGACAATGCTGGTATCAAGTTCCCAAAGATGGACTATGGAGGAGAGGCTCTTGAGGAGGCCCCTTTGGTCCTCTGGTTCATTTGGGAATATGCAGTGAAGCTGGAATGAGTGCCTTTCCGGATTGAGTAGGCAGGCCTTACAGTATCATGGAAGAAACTAGCGGTCTGGGCTCTTGAACTCAAGGTCTTGGGGCATGTGGTGGCTTTGGACAGATGGCGTATCACAGAGAAAAATTGGAATAAGGTTCTTGAATGGCTGACTCCGCAGATGGTGTCACATATTCTCCAGTTCTTGGGGTTGTGTGGTTATGTCTGCATGTTCATCAAGCGGATTTCAGAGGTGGTGAGCCCCCTACAACCTTTGAAACAAAAAGGCGCAAGGTGGGAATGGACTACTGGGTGCAATGGTGCGTTTCCAAAGCTCAAGGAGATAGTGGAGCGCCAAATTTTCCTCCGGGACCTTGACTACAACAAGGGGGAAACAACTGGGGATCAACTCTAGCCAGTTGGGCAGGGGAGGCGTCCTGAGGCAGGAAAAGGATGGGAAGGATTGGCCGGTGCTTGAGGAGTTGTTTACCTTTACCGCAATGGAGAGTTGCTAGTCTCAGCCAAAGTTGGAGCTATGTGGTGTTACAAAAATTGTGCAATGGCTTCAACACCTCCTGTGGGGTTTTACTTTTGAACTCTTGGTCAAAGCAGAGGCCCTGGCGCGGATTATCAATTCACCAACGCTGCCAAATGGGCCAATGATCAGATGGGTGGTGTACCTTCAGCTGTTCTCCTTTAGTGTGGTGCACGTTCCGGGGAAGGTGTTTATGATTCCAGATGCGCTGTTGGGGTACCCTTGGGAGGATCCGTACAAAGGAGCGGAGCCATTGGACGTAGAATCCCCAGTTATTTGGGTGGGGGTGATAAAAGCAGGAGTTTGGTTGCCGCTTTCCCAGTCCAGAATCTACACGGTTTTTTGCTCTTATTTGCAGGACCTCTGGTTGCCCAAAGGCACAAAGAATAAAATTGTTTGGTGGAAAAAGCGGCACGCGGTAACTTCTACCTCCAGGATGGGCAATTGTGGTGGCATAGCCCCCCGTCCCCCTTGTGGTCCCAACATCTAGGATGGATCAGGAGTTGATCCTAAGGTGTCTGCATGACAACTTGGGACATTGGGGCAAAATTGAGACGCGAAGAAGGGTGAAGGCGCAGTTCTGGTGGCCAGGGGTTGTGCGCTTGGTTGGCAAATGGGTGAAGTTGTGCAAGGCCTGTCAACGGCCAAGTTTGAGGTTGGCCAAAGAGTGTTGGATTGAGGTACCCTAACCCTTCTTTCATGTGTGCTACATCCCTGTCACTTCCCTTTTACATCCTGTTGTACCATACCTGAGTCAGCCTCTGATATGTGGAAGGATCTCTTTCTTCATCCTTCCACTTCTTCATCATGCTGACCCAGGTATGCCTCTTTTTCTTTCTGTCTTATTCTCTCTCTGTTTTTCTCTCTTATTCATGATTTTGTTCTCAGTCTCTCATAATGAAATAATATTATCCTTCCACTTCTCAATCATGCTGACCCAGGACCCAGTCCATCTCATCAGGTTATGATCCCAGAACACACTAACTGCGTAGAATAATTCTAAGGATCCGTATTCTAAACATCAAAGCAATCTGATTTACATGCCCTCACCCCCTTTGCCAGTTCTCTGTAAACCAAACCCACCCTCATCTTTGAAGCCTCTTTCCAACATGCTGAACTTTGGCTTGGATGGGTCCACATCAACTGCTCAAAAGCTCACTTCCGCAAAACTTCCTATCCTTAAATCTCCTGGTCCTGATTCAAATTATCTCAATTGGGAACTTGTCGTAACGGCCTTTATTGAAGCAGCGGGCTTGGAGTACATTATTGAGAAACCTTGTCCGGATGCTCCCTCAGATACCTGGATTTCTGACAACAAGGTTGTTTGTGATCTCATTATGCAAGCCTTAGAGCCATCAAGCCCCCAACATATTTGTGAACATTGTTGAAATGCACATGGCATGTGGATTACTCTCAATTGCGCTCATCAGGATCAGACAACAGGGGGAAGGTTCTACTGGCTTTTTAAACTTCTTTTGAGGAAAATGGAGGGCAAATACATTATCTCTCACATCAAAAAAATGGCCTGTTTCCATGAGAGACTCAATTCACTCATCACACCAACCAACCCACTCACAGCAGACAACATCAATGTGGAAGCGCTTCTCAGCACCATACAGCAGGACTTGTTACATTGCCTATTGGAGTATATGAACCAGGACAAGGTCAAGTTGGAAACCATTGTAAATTGCCTGAAAAATGAACATACAAGAAGGCAATCTCAAACAGAAGTTGAGGCATCTGTTTCTACAGCTACATCTACCAAAAATTGCAAAATTACTTTGCGTGAAAAGACTGTTAAACAATGCTATTTCTGCAAATCAGAAAGCCACGGCCTCAACAATTGCTAAAACATAAAGTGTATTCTAAACAAGGTCAAGTCTTCTCAGAAATCTCAAGCAGAAAAACGCTCCAGTAAATCAGCATCTTGGGCAGGGAGAACAACCACAGCTCCATTTTAATCAATGCCAAACAATCCTCTGGAGGAGGATGAATCAGATTTATCTGTTTCCAACGTGGAAGTTACTGCATTGCATGCTCAACTGATCACCTTGGCATCCATGGCCTCTTGGCCCTCTGCCAATTCCAATTTAGACTTGGGATGCTCAATCTCAATGAAACCTCACTTTGATGCTGTTTCCAACCCTCAACTGGATTGCACTCCCGTAGGCCTTGCCAATCACTCCTTTATTAGAGAATCACATTGTGGTTACTTGAAACTCCCATTTGACAATTATACCATCCCCAACCTTGTGGTTCCATCTCTGCATGAACCGCTCCTGTCAATTGCTGGTCTTTGTGACATAGATCTAATGGTAATCTTCACATTGTCCAGGTGCTCAATCTACTCAAACAAATCCATCAACCTCCCCTCTTCACCTCTTGGAAAAGGCAATCAAAAAGGAAACCTTTATTATCTTCTCTCATCTCTAGCAAAGGCGGTTAAGGGTGAATTCACTAAACCCTCTCTAATGGAATATCATCTATGTTTCTCTTACTTAGGGCTTAAGCCTTTTAAACAATTTATTTGCAATCACAGTGTCATGCCATCCCCCTTGAACAAACTAAAAGTTCAACAGTGCCCAATCTGTGTGCAGTGCAAAATGCATTGTACCCTGTTCAAGTTGCTTTGCCCTTATTGCTGGATGGAACCAGGCCAGATAATTCACTCCAAAGTGGCCTTGTTTGAGGTCCCCTCTTGTGAGGGATACAAGGATTTTGTAACCTTCATCAATGATTTCTTGAAGTTTGTCTCTGTCTACCCTATCAAACTGAAGAGCAATGTGTTTCAATGTTTCAAACTATTCAAGTCCCATTTCAAAACACTTTCTTGTTTAACTATCAAATCTCTTCCAACCAAAAACAGCAGCAAGTACACGTCAGAAGAGTTAATGTCCTATCTCCTCTCCCTTGGAATCATTCACAAGCCGGGGCCACCCCATCCCCCTGAAGTGAATCCAGTGGCACAATGCACCAATCACACAATTGGAAACATCATTCAATGTTCCCTCCTCCTTTTAACTAAATGAATAATTGCAAAAAGCTTGGAGAAGAAGTGAACTTAAGAGGGCTGAGACAAGAGCAGAAATGAGTTAGACATTGAGTGTGAGAAAAAGAAAAAGAAAAAGATAAGAAAGAAAATCCTGAAATAAACATCAAGCA
Source organism: Puccinia polysora (assembly GCA_025617555.3). NCBI lineage: Eukaryota > Fungi > Basidiomycota > Pucciniomycetes > Pucciniales > Pucciniaceae > Puccinia > Puccinia polysora. The sequence continues at coordinate 40,865,461 of CM062629.1, forward strand.
TTGGAATTGTTGGAAGGAAGACGGGTAAGAGACGGGTGAGAGACGGTTGGTATTCAGGAACTGGAACTGATGGCACTGGTGGGTTGCTATTTGAGATGGACGGAGATTGGGTTAGAGAGGGTTCGCAATGAGTTGATGATGTCAAGAAAGATCTTGATGAGTCTTACCAGGCAAATTTACTGGAGTGCAGTCAATGTTGTGAGTGTTGGAGTGATGAGTCGGTTGATCATGATTGAAGATGTTGAAGGAGAAAGAGCAAGAAGAAAGAAGGAGACCGTGAGAAGAAAGGAAAGGGGGGAAAGTGAGAAAGAGAAAGACTTATTGTGATGAGAAGGAGTCCAGCGGTTGTGATTGATGGAGGCGGTTGAGGTGTTGAGAGGTTGTGGTTGTGCAATTGTGGGACCTTTCAGTGACATGAGGTTGAGTGGTGACATTGTCATGAGAACCCGCGACATTGATGTAGGAGTCCGCATCAAGGAAATGAGAGATATAGAGTAGACAAAGAAAATATAAAGGAAATAAGAGAATGAGTGACAAAAGAGAATATAGGAGAACAAAAGAAGGAAAAAGAGAAACACAGAACACAGAACATTTGTAGTTTGACATAAAGAACATCTGTTATTTAACACCCCCCATGACTGGTAAGACTGGAGACACTGGCTTGTGCAAGGGGTCAATAAGATTGGTGAGATTGGTCAGAGAAAGTAGCGGCAGAGGTTTGGTTAGTCCGTTGGCTTTCATTTCTGAGGAGGAGATCAGTTTGACAATGAGGTTGCCAAGTTTTAGCTCTTCATGCAAGGCTTTAGTTTTGATGTTGATGTGATGTGTCTTTGAGTTACAGCCAAACTTCTTGAGTTTGTCGTTGAGCCCTTTGTTGTTGATGTAGTGGAGACTTGGCTCGGGATCCTTATTCCAAAGATTGGCGACTAGATTCTTCATCCAAATGGCTTCCAAGAAGGAGTCGACCAATGGATTTAGTTCTGCCTCTGTGGTAGAATGTGTGACGTTTTGTTGTTGATAACTGCTCCACAAGATGAGTGAGCCAAAGAGAAGGGATAGGTGTCCGGATTGAGATTGCCTAGTTTCTAAGTTTTTGCTCCAGGTTGCGTCACTGTAGCATTCAATTTGGGATTGTGAGGTCCGGATTTGAAGCGTAAGTTTGATATTTCTAGTTGCCTTGAGGTATTTCCAGCAATGCTTGACTTCCCTCCAGTGAAAAATGCCTGGTTTTTTGCAAAATCTCTCCAGACTGGAAACAGCAAGACCCAGATCAGTTCGCGTGAGACAAGCAATATAATTCATTAGGAGAACTGCTGATCCATAGTTGATTTTGAGAGATTTAAATTCTTTGTGGTCTTGATTGAAGGAGGGAGTGAGATTTTAATTTACGGTCAGGGGAATAGAGGAAGGATTGCAGTCAGTCATTTTTAGTTCTTCTAGGCTGTGTTCAATGTGCTTTGGCTGAGAAAGGGGGATTTTGTCTCCAATTTGCTTGTTTTTCATACCAAGAATGGTATTGGGATCATGGTGGCTTGAGTTGGGAAATCAATCAAGGAAAGCTTGTTGGAAGTCATTTCCTGATACAACCAGGATGAGATTGTCGACGTGAAAGAAGAGAACAGATTTTCCCTCAGCGTGGATGTAGAGGCAGGGATTGGAGATGGACTTGTGGAAACCCTGTTCGCGCATCCAGGAGGTTAAAGTGTGAAACCAGTTTGCAGGGGCCTGTTTTAGTCCATAGAGCAATTCCTTCAAAATTAGGAACTTTGAAGATCTTTTGGATCCTTTGGGTTGTTTAATGATAACCTTGTCGGAAAGGGGTGCATGTAAAAATGCGCTCTTGCTGTCAAATTGCTTGATTGGAAGAGAGTGATATAACCCAAATAGGAGAGCCATTCAAAGAGATGCCGCCTTCCTGGTGGGGGAGAATGTGTCTTGGTAGTCGAGACCATAAATTTGATCAAAGCCTTGGACACACAGGCAACTTTTGTATACGAGAGGATCACCGTGGCAGTTATCCTTGATTTAATAAACCCATGTAGTATTGAGGGGATTAATGGGCTCGGGACCTTTGTAGTTGTCCCAGACAGAGAGATTTTCAATTCAATTGAGTTTGCAATCCATGCAAACTTCCCATTTGTGAGAGTTGGGGCACTTTTTAGCTTGTTTGTACGTTCTGGGAACAAAATAATGGTGGTATCCATATTGATTGGGTGGTTGAATCAAGGATCAATCTTGCAGTTTGTATTTGGGATTGAGCTGATTTGCAAGGTCATTGGAAGAGTTGGATGAGGAGTCAGAGGAATGTTCTTCAGGTGGAGGAGAGGCAGGAACAGGAGTTGGAGAGGAGATGGGGGAAGAATTGGAGTTAGGAGAAGAGATAAGATTGGGAGAGGTGGAATTAGAAGAAGGATGGAGAGGAAGATCATCTTTGAGTTTTATGAGTAGTGGTTTGTCAGAAGTGGTGTCAGAGAGAATGGTAGGATGTGGAGAGGATACAGGATTCTTGATGATCTTGACTTGTTTGGTAGAAATAATAGAGTTGTCGGGGGTGAGAATTCAGTAGGAAAGAAAGCTTGGGTTGTAACCCACTAGGGTGTCGATGAGGCCGCAATCTTTGAACTTTTCACCTCAAGCCATTTTGTTGTTGACATAGGCGACCTTGGACCCAATAGGATGGAAGTAGCTGAAAGGCAGCGTTCTATTAGTGAACAGTTGATAAGGGGAAGGAGAGTGAGGATTCTTGGGTATTTGGTTCAGAGTGAGGCAGGCAGTTTTAGAAATTTCGGCCCACAGGTTGTGCAGAAGCTTGGAACTACAAAGAATGGAGTGAATAGCCTTGGTGAGAGTTCTATTTTCTCGTTCTACTTTTCCGTTGTGCTCGTGGTGATAGGGTTTGGTGACAAGATGTTGGATGGAGTTGGAAGTAAAGAATTCCTCAAGATCAGTTGAGGTGAATTTGCCACCTCCGTCGGTACAAATTGTTGCAGGGTAGCGGTTTCTTTTTTGGTATTTGTGCTTGAGGATGAGTTTCAGAATGGAGCAAGCATTGGATTTGTTTTGAAGAGGAATGGCTGATAAGTATCCAGAAAAGTTTTCCACTACCTTCATGATGTAATTCATGTGGTTCCTAGATGGAGGAGTGATAGGAAAAATTAAATCTATGTGAAGTTGCTTGAGCAGTTGAGATGTTGACGTGGAAGTGCCATTGAAGGAGGATTTGGTGATCTTAGAGAAGACGCAGTCTTTGAATTGAAATTTGGAGATAGTATTAGACGAGAGGTGGGGAAAGATATTTTTGAGAGGATAGGGACTGGCATGGCCAAACAATTTGTGAATGTGTTTTAGTTTTTCAGAAGAGGGTTCCTTTTGGTTGAGATAGCAAAGTTTGAAATTGTTCCCAACCAGTGAAGGAAGATTTGTTGAGGTTTGAGTTCAAAGCTCCGGTTGAAACACTGAGGAGAAGGTGAGGAAAGATCTTGTGACGCCAAGAGGAGCGGATCTTGGGAGTCAAGGGGGCACTCCAGTTCAGTTTTAGGGAAGAACAGATGATGATTCATTGAATTGGAAACCAGCAGCTTAAATAGACTAAGTACATTAAGGCTGACTTGTGGTTGAAAAGATGAATGAAACAATAATGAATAAGGTAAGATGAATATGGATATTAGGAATTGGGCCGCTATAGATGAAAGATAAAGAAAGCACTAGAGTTGATACTGCCGGACCAACATAGAGACTTCACTAGACAGACATACTTAGGGCAATAGCCACTGTAGGTTAAGATAAAGATGAAACTGGAAATAAGACTAACAGCTTATCATAGAGATCACACTAGATATAAAACTTAGATCATAACAAAAGAATATAAAGCTTAATGAATGGTTGCACTCTAGTATTAGGCAACACAACATAAGACTAGAATTCCAACAAGATTGAAGAAAAAAAGATTTCCTTGGATAAAACCGGAGAAGACAGGATTGGAGTTAGAGTAAAGTTAGAATTGAGAGCCCTTTGAAGCCAGTGAGCAACCCTTGGAGGAAATGAGTTCATCGGGACTGATGAGATTGATGACTAGGTCTGGGACAAAGAAGCAGTTGGATAGGGTTACTACTGAGTTGTTCCAGGAGAGTTTGATGGTAACTTTTCCTTTGATGGAGAGTTTAGCTCCTTCTTTTCCAGTGTTAATGAAGTTGTTGCCAACACGGTTGTCAAGGTGAATTAAGAAGTCAGTTGAGTTGAACATATGGCAAGAGGCTCCCAAGTCTAGAATGATCCAATTGACGTGATTGATTTCTTTGATCCAGGAGGTGAGTAAGGCGTGATAGTGAGCCACTTCCTTATCCTTAGAATTTGAATTGAGTTGAGCTCTCCAGTTGGCTTGAGCCTCTTTCCACCATTTGGGAGCAAGATGCTTGTGTTTGTGCCAACATTTGTCTTTGGAGTGATTGGGAGATAAAGGATTGTGGAAGCCATGTTTTTCATCTGAGTTCACAAGGAACAGGCTTCTTGGGGTTTTGGGGAGTGACAAGTGCAGTGTTGTGAGACTTGGCTTCCTTTGATTTTGACTTGGATTCATTGTTGAGTTGGGTAAGGTGGTTGAAGACTAGATCAACGGTCACACTCTTGTCGGAGTGCATGATTTGTTGACAAAGAGAGTGAAGCAAAGAAGGAAATTTAAATAGAATTAAATAAGAAAGAATGTTGTCAGGGAGATCAATTCCCACGTTGAGAATTTTCTTTATGGAGACCTTGGTGTTGGTGATGAAGGCGTTTATTGCGTTGGGCCTGAAATGTTGATAAAGAAAATCATTGAAGATGCAAGCGCGACAAGCTGTTTGAGAAGAGGCGAATCATTCCTTGATGCTTTGCCAGAGGAGTTTTGCGGAGGAAATGTTTGAGGAATCAACTACGTTATTGTGCGTGATGGAGTTGATTCAAGAAAGCAGGATTACTCTGATTTCCATTTCTTTGGTCAAGCTTAGATTCTTAGCGTCATCTTCCAGTGCGTCTTTTACTCCCTTGAGTTCCAGCAACATTGCCATCTTTTCTTTCCAGATGGAGTAGTTGTTGTCTGTCAGAATTGGAACGGCTTCTAGAGCTGCCTTCAAGATGACTTGACAAAATCCGTTGTTACTTGATCCCTCCATGATGCGGTTAGGTTTGTCGAGTTGCGTTTGGCTTTTAACCGTTTTAACTAAATGAATAATTGCAAAAAGCTTGGAGAAGAAGTGAACTTAAGAGGGCTGAGACAATAGCAGAAATGAGTTAGACATTGAGTGTGAGAAAAAGAAAAAGATAAAGATAAGAAAGAAAATCCTGAAACAAACATCAAGCGTTGGAATTGTTGGAAGGAAGACGGGTAAGAGACGGGTGAGAGACGGTTGGTATTCAGGAACTGGAACTGATGGCGCTGGTGGGTTGCTATTTGAGATGGATGGAGATTGGGTTAGAGAGGGTTCGCAATGAGTTGATGATGTCAAGAAATATCTTGATGAGTCTCACCAGGCAAATTTACTGGAGCGCAGTCAATGGTGTGAGTGTTGGAGTGATGAGTTGGTTGATCATGATTGAAGATGTTGAAGGAGAAAGAGCAAGAAGAAAGAAGGAGACCGTGAGAAGAAAGGAAAGGGGGGAAAGTGAGAAAGAGAAAGACTTATTGTGATGAGAAGGAGTCCAGCGGTTGTGATTGATGGAGGCGGTTGAGGTGTTGAGAGGTTGTGGTTGTGCAATTGTGGGACCTTTCAGTGACATGAGGTTGAGCGGTGACATTGGCATGAGAACCCGCAACATTGACGTAGGATTCCGCATCAAGGAAATGAGAGATATAGAGTAGACAAAGAAAATATAAAGGAAATAAGAGAATGATCTGTTATTTAACAACTCCAAGCTTCTACCCCCAAAGAGTTCTGGGCTGATGCTCTTTGTCATGCCTTCCAATTTCATAATTCCTTCCCGTGCTACTCCCCTTCTGGCTTCAAACCTCCTCTAGCTGTACTTGGTCAATCTACATTGTCTCCCCTATCTGTTCATCTGTTTGGCTGCCTCACCTACTACAAAGTTCTGGAAGCAAATCAAAGAAAGCTGGAAGTCAAAGCTTGGGCATCCCTACTCCTCTCTTATTGGTCCAACAGTAATGGATTGCAACTCTTGGACCTGGAAACAGTAAAAGTGGTAAAGTACCAAGATTTTCTTTTCTGCAACACTATCTTTCCTTACGTGTCTAAGCCTTCCCCTCCTCTGTCCTTGGTAGCTGCGGAAATCCCATGGCTGGTGTGTTCCACCGTGCCTGCAACCGTTGCCTCATTGTCTCCATCCCTAAAAATGTCTGATGACCTCTTGCCACCAATAAAATTCAACCTTTGAGAAGGTGTTCCACGCAGACTCTCTGACTCCATTCATGCTCCCCAAAACCATTGTTGCTCCAAAACCATCAACATTTCCCTTAACACCTTGCCATTGTTTCCCCCAATCTTGTCATCTTCCAATCCACCTTCTCAACCAGCATCTCCACCTATTAACCATCTTCTCAATGATGAGGGGGTTTTTATCAACCTCCCAGCTGCTCCTCTTCCCCCACCTCCTCCTTCCCACTTGTCCCAACCAAGGCTTTTGACTTGTGTCTGCAATCCCCCTAACAGAATGGGCCATTGGTCTAAGTCTGCACGCTCCAATAACCAGTGAAACACCCCCAAAACATGGCAACAACTTCTTTGTTCACCAAACAAGACAAAGTGGCTGAAAGCAGCATATGATAAGTTTGCCTCCCTGCTGGAAATTCAGACATGGAAGTTGGTCCCTTTCCCCCCAAAGAGGAAAATACTCTGGTCAAAGTGGGTCTTCAAAGTGAAAAAACAACCCAACCACACCATTCAAAAACTAACAGCCAGACTGGTTGCCATGGGGTACTCACAGACCCGTGGTCTCAAATACAACAAGCCCTTTTCCCCCACCCTTTTCCTGGAGACTCTCTGGGTTATCCTGAGTCTACTTGCTTCCAATGACTGGAAGGGTCACGAGGTAGATTTCAGGATGGCTTTTCTGAACAGTACTCTTGAGCACAAGGTATATATGAAGCAACCCCCAGGTTTCAAGGACTCACTTCCTCCAAACAATGTATGCAAACTCCAAAGCTAAATCTACAGCCTGAAACAGTTGCCCAGGCAGTGGAACGCTAAACTTCATCAATCCATTATTTGTCTTGGACTCACCAACTCTCAATAAAACCCAACGCTCTACGTCAAACTCAAAGGCGGAAGACTTGTTGGGGCTCTCACCACTCATGTTGATGACCTCTTGATCATAGGCAAGCCAACCTTTGTCAATCAACTAATTGTCTCACTTGGTAAAGACTTTGGCATAGGTGCCAATGAAGATCTTCATCATTTCCTATCCCTCCAAATCATGCGGGACCGCTCAAACAGGCATGTTTTCCTCAATCAAAGTCACTAAATCAATGAAATTGCTGAAAGTTTCCTTGGAAAATATCACATTTGTGTCCAGAAAATGTCTGACTCCGCCTTCAAAGATCTGTGTTGACGCTCTCCTCAAGATCTGGAATGGTCAGGCCTGTACAATCAACTTATGGATTGCTCCTATGGGTCTCTCAGTGCATGAGGCCCAACATTTAATTTGTTGTGAATTCTCTCTCTCAGCATCTTTTTGACCCTTCTGAAGCACACTGGCAAGAAGCAGTCAGGGTCCTCAACTACCTGGTTTCCACCAAGTCCATGTCTCTGAGATTAGGAGGCACTCTTGGGATTTCTGGTTTCTCCAACTCTGACTGGGCGGAAGACAAAGATGATTGTCAATCCACCTCTGGCTATGTGTATTGTTTGGGTGATGGCGCAATCACGTGGAAAACCCTTAAGCAGGCTATGGTTTCTCTCTCAAGCACCAAAGCCAAATACAAGGCACTTTCCAACTCCTGGAAAGAGGGTTTATGGATCAGACATCTACTCAGAAAATTTTGCCTCTGATCTGATTCCCACATTCCCATTCATGTGGAAAACAAAGGTGCAGAGGCCCTGGCAAGAAACCTCAAACACCATTCTCAAACAAAGCATATACAGGCACAATATCATTTCATCCGCAAATGTGTTCAACAAAATGACGTTGGCCTCATCCAAGTGTCCACCAAAGACATGCTGGCGGACACACTCACCAAGCCTCTGACTCAACTACTGCTGGAAAAACACCATGCACTACTTGGAGTAGTTTTGATGGATGTTCCTTAACTCCTTTCCTTCCATTTCTTTTTTTTCTTTCTTTTCAGTCTTGCTCCTCTTTCTTTCCTTTCCATTTCTTTTCATACAAGTTCAGTTTTCATTCCAGTATTCAGCAAGGGGGGGTGTTGGATTGTAGTAGCCCAACCCATCTTTCATGTGTGCTACATCCCTGTCACTTCCCTTTCACGTCCTGTTGTACCATACTCAAGGCAGCCTCTGATATGTGAAAGGATCTCTTTCTTCATTGTTCCACTTCTCCATCATGCTGACCCAGGTATGCCTCTTTTTCTTTCTATCTTATTCTCTCTCTATTTTTCTCCCTTATTCATGATTGTGTTCTCAGTCTCTCTTACTGTATTAATATTATCCTTCCACTTCTCCATCATGCTGACCCAGGAACCAGTCCATCTCATCAAAGAGGTTGTTCTAATTATAGCCAGAAATTAGCTTAGGCAAATAAGCAGTATTTAAAGCAAAAGAAATGATGGACACCTTGTATCAATAATTGCTTTATGGTCTCTCACAATGGGGAAAAACTTTGGCTGATATTGTTGATGAATTTGATTGGATGATGAATGAATGATGGAAAACAGCGGATAGGAGAGCTCCTTAATTAAAAAAGATTGGCCTCTTGTGAGCCCAGGGTACAACAAGCCAAAAGGCAAATTTTCAGCCCCAATAGAGCTCTACAGGATCTACAGGCCTTGTTACTTGTTTTGGGCTACATCAGCCCACATGGCATCAGTCCCTGTACCCTTATTACCAGCCTATTCTGGTCCATTCTGATATTTCCACCGTTACTGGGCTGAACCAGCCCCTTTGCTGTTCAATCCCCCAGCTGGTTGTACGTTACAACCAGCCCAGTTACTCTTATTTCCTTACTTATGGGCTGGTTGCCTCATGCAGCCAGCCCCTGGCCCCACATATGGGGCAGGTGGGACCCAGGACTCACCTGGGTGCGGTCTCAACCTCACTTGGGGGGGGGGGTGTAACCAGCAGACATTCCACCCCCCCTCTTTCTCTCAAATTCTTGGTGGGGGCAGTCAAATCCCCTCACCAGGGGCCCTGGGGGTCAATACCCCCAGGGCATCATCAGGAATAGTGGGCTGGGGGGTGCTCAGATCCCCTCAGCCCGTTGCTCCTCCCCCTTGGTAAAGGGGGGGGGGGAGTGCCCCTTTTGATGGTGGGGGGGGGGGTGGTCAATTCCCCCCCACCGCCAGTGGCCTTGATGCAACCGGCCTGGCCACCTCTTTTGGTGGGGGGGTGATCAAGTCTCCCCCACCATGACCGGTTGCTGGCTGGTTACAACCAGCCAGCCCTCCCCCTCCCCCTTGCAATGGTGAGCAAGGGGATGGGGAGGAGCCGGGACCACCAGCCCCGCGGCCGCCACACAGCGTGGCAGCCGCAACAACAGCCCTGCGCGGGCCGTTGGGCCCCATAGACAGGCCAAAGGCAAAGACAGCGGCCCCAAGCAGGCCGCAACGCGAGGGCAGCCCCAACCAGCCTGCAACATGGGCAGTGGCCCCAAGCCCAAAAACTAAGTAAAACATTCTTTGGCCGGCCAGCCCGTCTGGCCAAGTATGTCCAAAATAAATCTTGGGCCCAATTATGCCCATTCAAGGGCATCTGGCTATATTTGACCATATTCCCCACCGGGCCCATTAGGGCCTGTGTACCAATGAGCCTGTTTCAGGCGTTTTGAGGCCAGTTTCCCCAAATCACTGACATCTACACAAGCCCGTATGGTCCATGTGAGTGTCCAATGGGCCGGAGAGGCCCATATGTGCATCCCATTTGGATTACACCTATACGTTGTGGAAACTTTAGAGGTTATCCCTCACAAAGTTGTCCCTAGTTACGGGATCAATGGTTCTAGCATCTGTAAGACCAAGAATGCTTCCTTTCCTTTTCTCCGAGAGAGAGAGAGAGAGAGAGAGAGAGAGAGAGAGATAGATCGAGATATGATGCATATATCCCCCCCCCTACAACCCGGAGTCGAGGGGAAAGGTACTGGAGCCCTCCCCCTCAACCCTAACCTAAGTACAAGCACAAAGACAGACTGGCAACCATGAAGAAGGAACCCTAGACCCAGAACCCTGACCCATCCCCCAACCCATACCCATACCCTATCCCCGCCAGCTCGCCTGTCATTACGCGCATCCGGTTTGTCTTTTTGTGGCGCGCCCTCCGCCGCGCAATACCCAAAGTTCGCCGCGCTTGCGCGCATCCACCCGACGCGCCGTTGTGGATTTCCCGTCCCGTGGCCGGCCCGCGCTTGCGCGTGGCTGCCCACACATATAGCCCTGCTGTCGCCCCGCTTTTTCCTCCCCCGACTAGCCGTTCCGAGAACCTGGTTGGCCCAGCTCCATCCGTGAGTCGGACATCCAAGCGGGTCGCGGCCCGCCTCCCTTAGTCAGGCCCGGCCCGCAGTCGCATGCTTGATCCCGCCGCGCCCACTGCTGAGCCCGCAACGGCTACTGCTGAACCCGCAGCAGCTACTGCTGAGGACCGGCGCACCCCCACTGCTGAGCCTAACCTACCAGATGCTGAGCGCGCAGGCCGCAACGCAGTCCCCGACCCGAGGCTATATAATGACACCACATCCCCCCCCAACTTGAGTTCTGTCCCGAGAGGTCCCTTCCCATTGCCACCTCGACTACCCGCACCCCGCTCCTCCCTACCCACTCCTCTTCTCACACTCCACCAACTCCCCTCCCACGCTCATCGCCCTCATGCTCCCCTGCGAATTCTGCGCCCGGAACGGGCACGCGTGCTCGATCGCTCCTGGTCGACGCGCCTGTGTTGCTTGCCGTCGCGGCCATTGCCGTTGCTCACTTAGCAATGGCATGCCCTGAGCTCCCCCCAACTTCGGCTCCTGCCCCAGGCCGCGCAAAAGGGCTCGTCCCGACCCGTTTGTGGTTTCGGACGACGACACCATCTCGGAGGACTCGTGGACTCCGCCAGGCTCCCCTTCCCGCCGCCCTCCGCCAAGCGAGGGTCGCGACTCGGCTTCCCCCCTTTGCCGCGCGGGACCGCCGCGGAAGGAGGATTTCTCGTCCGTTGACGACTATCGGAGGGCCCTACGATTCTGGTTGGACCGCGTTCGGATGAGGGAAGGCGCGAGGGACCCGCGACTTGATGAGATTCTCCGGCGTCGCGCTGCTCCAGCCCCGGTTCCCCCTCCGGCACCTACACCGGCTCCTTCAGCCCCGGCTCCACAAGGTACTCCACCGCCGCCCGCGTCACCAGTGGTCTCAGATGGGAGGCCCACTACCCCCAAGGTCCCTCCTCCGCCGTCCCTGATCATTGTTCCGTCATTGCCCCCAGATGAACCGAGCCCTCCGCGCGATGCCCCGGGGACCCCCTCATCACCTCCTCGCTCGCTTGGATCAAGCCCCGTCCCAGCACCGGCACCGCCTTCCCTCAACTCCCCCAAGATCCCGGAGATCCCTGTCGTGATGGCACTCCCAGCGGCTGGCTTCGAGGCTTTCGCGGAACGGTCAACCGCGATGCTCCGCAACTTTCTGGCGACCCCCGGAGCCCAATCCTCCGAATCCCGGCGCGAGTTCTTGGCGTCTTACCGGGCCCTACTGGCATCATTGAGGGCGGACATGGAGGAAATGATGCGAAGGTCTTAGACGCCCCCACCCCCTTCCTTCTCTCCTTTCCCGCCTACTTTTCTTATCCTATTGTTTTACCGCGTTTGTTGGAGAAATACATATTGCTGCGCAAGGAAAAGAAAGGGCCGCGTCCGCGCGTCTGGGTGGAAAGTGAGTGTGAGTGAGGTTGAGGTTGAGATCCACGTCCGCGCGCTCCCTCTGTGAGAGACCGTAAGTGACCAGTTATTCCAAGAAAAGAGGTACCTGGACCGCCCCAGACGGACTACCACACAGTTCCCCGTACCCGTGCTAAAAAACCAAACAAACACCGCGCCGACAGCGCGCGCTCACAACCGGGAGTATAAGGGAGAAGCGATGGGAACAAACATTCTGGGGTGTCTAGTCGTTCCGGCTGTGAACCGGCTAGAGCACCCCCTTACCAAGCTAAGCTTTAATCCGCGTCCATACCATCCCTGACTGTCGCGACCTTCCGTTGAAGAAAGAAACAAGAGAGAAACAGACAAACAAAGGAAAGAAAACAGCCTGAATCCAAAGGAGAGAAAGAAAATATCCTATATTTATTATTTCATTCATTTTTTTTTTTTTTTTTTTTTTTTTTTTTTTTTTTTTTGCAGAGCTCTTTGTCCCGCCATCCGTGCGCGGGCCTTGTCCTCGCGTTTGCGGGCCCGACACCACGCCGCGCCCGCGTACCTGCAATAAATAAACCATAGCCAGTACCAATCCAAAGCCAAGCCCAAACCAAAACATAAGGAAACAAACATTCTGGGGTGTCTAGTTGTCCCGGCTGTGAACCGGCTAGAACACCCCCCTCACCAAATAAAGCTTAACCACCTAGCGCCCCCCCCCAGCTTGACAGCTGTCCCCAGCCGTCTGCAACCTCCTACTTCTCCGGGGTCGCGCGTCGCGCACCGCTACTTCGCTATCCAAACGATCCGCACCGTCGTCCAACTCTGGAACCGCTTCGCCCCTGGGCCCCGAATCATCGCTTGCCGTCTCGTCAAAGGAAGTGGAACCGCGCGCGAAGAAGCGTTTCACGTGCGAAGCCGCGGCCTTCCGCTTAAGCGGCGTCCCGTCCAATTCCTCAAGTCCGTAGCTGCCGCCCAAGAACTTAGAGGCCACGCAGTAGGGCCCGTTCCACCGGTTGGCAAAAAGCCGGCCCCACTGGGATTCCAGACTCCAATTATACAGCAGAACCAGGTCCCCCTTCCGCAGCGGATCCCGGAGCCAATGGGAACAGCGCTCGTCCCAATAGCGGACTGACGCCGTCCGGGTTTTCTTCAACCGCTCTGCGGCCTTTCCCAAGGTCTCCTCACGCCTAAGGAGCTGTTCAGCCCGCGCCTCGATCAGATCTGCGGACGTCTTAACCTTCCACCAATCCACACCCAAAAACGTGTTCAGCTCAATGTCCACGGGAAGCACGGGCCGCTGCCCGTAGAGTAACTCGTAAGGCAAATACCCCGTCGAGCGCTTCACGGAGATCCAATCGGCGAAAAGGACCGCAGGGAGTGCCACCTGCCACCTTTTGCCGTCCTCACCGCACATTTTCACCAGGGCATCCTTGATTGGCTGATGCCCCCGCTCAATCATCCCCGCGCCCTCCGGGTAGTATTCTGTCACGCGGCCGAATTTTGCTCCACAACTCTGCACCAGCGTCATCAGGCGTCCCCGAAACTCCGCCCCTCCGTCGACGGTGACCAAGCGAAGCGACCCGTAGCGCGCGAACCAGTCTTCTTCCAGAAACTGAGCCACCTTTTCCGCCGATAGCTTTGCTAGGGGCCTCGCTTCCACCCACCCAGACAGATCGTCGTGCGCAACCAGAAAATACGCAAACTTACCCGCCTTGATGTGGACCACGTCCAGCGAAACGCGCCCAAACAGCGCGTCCTCGCCCGTGGGGCGGCCAACCTCCTTGGGCAGCCTCAAGCTTCGCCATTGGCAGGCCTCGCACAACTTCACCCAGTCACACACCGCGCGAACAACCCCCGGCCACCAAAACCTTGCTTTCACCCTCCTCCGCGTCTCGACCTCACCCCAATGACCAAGGTCGTCGTGCAGACTTCCTAGAATCACCTCCTGGTCGGCCCTAGAAGTCGCGACAACAAGAGGCACGGAACCGCTCCGCCGCCATAACTGACCGTCCTGTAAGAAGAAGTTCAGAACGTTTTGCCTCACCCATCGGGCGACCGTTTCCGTCGTGCCCTCGGGGAACCGGAGATCCTGCAAATAAGAGCACAAGACCGCGTAACATCCCGAATGACGCAACGGAAGACAAACCAGCGCCTCCGTCTTTCCTACCCAAACAACCGGAGCTTCCACGTCCAAGGGTTCCGCCCCCTCGTATGGGTCGTTCCGCGGGTACCGCAACAGCGCGTCTGGCATCGTGAACGCCTTTCCTGGGATGTGCACCACTTTAAAGGAGAATAACTGGAGGAACGCTACCCACCTGGTCATGGGCGCGTTCGGCAGCGTCGGTGAGTTAATCATTTGCGCCAAGGCCTCCGCGTCAACCAGGAGCTCGAAGTGCACGCCCCACAAAAGGTGCTGCAACCGCCGTACGATCTTGGTGACACCGCACAGCTCCAGCTTTGGCTGCAAATACCGACTCTCTGTCACGGTAGAGGTGACCGATTCGTAGAGCACCGGCCTATCTTTTCCGTCCTCCTCCTGTGTCAAGACCCCCCCGGCGCCGAACTCACTAGAGTCAACCTCCAGGTGTATCCCTCCAGCGTTGTAATCGAGGTCCCGAAGGACGATGTCGCGCCCCACAATTTCCTTGAGCTTCGTGAAAGCGGCATTGCATTCCTCGGTCCACTTCCACTCCGCCCCCTTACGCGTCAATGCCCGCATTGGCTCGCTACTTCCGCGAACCGCTCAATGAACATGCGGACGTAGCTGCACAACCCCAGAAACTGCAGGATGTGCAACACTGTCCGAGGGGTCGGCCATTCAAGAACCTTATTCCGCTTCTTCTCCGCTATTCGCCTCCCGTCGTAGGCCACGACATGACCCAGTACTTTGAGCGCCGGAACGCAGACCGCCAACTTTTTCCCGGACACAGTAAGGCCTGCCTCCTCAATTTGGAAGAGGAATTGTTCCAGAGTCTCCGCGTATTCCCAGACAAATCGCCGGATCACGGGTGCATCCTCTAGGACCGCGCCCTTGTAGTCCGTTCTGGGGCCTTTAATGCCAGCGTCGTAGATGAAGATCCGCACGCCTTCCGGAAGGTCGTTGCGTAGTATCCAGGTCATTTGGGCTTGGTATACCGCCACTGAGTTGGTCGCACCTTGCGGTAGCCGCGTCAGCTGCATCCTCCCTAGTCCGGTTTCAAACGCCGTCAGTGGCCGCGAGTCAGGGTTGAGTTCTCGCTGGTCATATCCCCCCATCACGTCCACCAGCCCGTAGCAAGCGCGCCCAGCCATCGACTCCAGAAATTCTTCAACGCGCGGGGGAAGCCCCGCGTCACGAATAGTGAACAAATTTAGCCTCTGAAGGTTGTGAACAATCCTTAGCGACTTCCCGTCCTGCTTAACGACCGCGAAGATAGCACTCGAGTAGCTTGACGTGGATTGCTCGTAAAGCCCCGTCCTCACCCGCTCCCGTACCAGCTCCAGAAAGGGCTCCCAAACGGTATGGGGAATTGGAATCGGCTTGATTTGCCACGGTTTGTGAGGGACAGTGGGAATAAAGTAAGGGTCCCCAATCTCACCTCTCAACAACCCGCGCTCGTCCGGTCCAAAAGCAAGCGCCTTCTCCCTCATCACCAATACCGACACCAGCAGATCCATCTCCTCCGCACTCAGCCATCCCGTCGGTCCGAAGTTAATGGCGTCCACCCGCTCATCCGTGATTCGCGCCGACCGCGTTACCCATCCATTCTTCCTAAGGGGCGTCTCCCACGGGTCGCGGGACCACGCGATCGGTCGTAAGGGTCCGTTGAGCCCCTGAGGCATTGGCTCGTTCCGCGGCCGGACTTTCCGCGCTACCGGTTTGTACTTGCCCGCGTTACACCGCGCCATCCAGACCCGATCGTCGCCGTCGTAAGTCCTAGTAATGACGAGACCGGGGCTTTCGCCTTTGCTCACGACTGTGGCATGATGATAGGGTTTTCGAAGCGTAGCGCCTTCCGGCGATGCATACTGAGGAATGGGACTTACTTCTGGCACCTGCGCCCCACGCGCGCCCTCCCCCGCTTGCTCCTCACCTGTCGGCCGCCCGTGCTGAGCCGGAGCCTGCTCCGCACGGTTCCTGCGGCCGACTAGGAAAAATCCTCCGCAGGGTAACCCTTACGGTCAACCCCCGCGCCGGACTCCTTGTTGCCGCCAGACATTGGGTCCTGTACCCATTTCCCTCTCCCGTGATCGCAGATTGTCGTCTCGAACCGCGCTCCAAGCGAGTCTTCGACGGTCAGCGCCTCCGTTCCTTCCTCGGCGTTGAAGGCCATTTGGGCTCGGAACCCAAACATGAATGGCCGACCTAGAATCACGTCTCCGCATTCCACTGAGAGAAATGACAGAGGCTTACAGACCTTGGCAACTTCCACCTCCTCCGCCTCTACTACCCCATCCACGCGGCATTCCCCGCCATTTAACGCCCAAAGGCCCATCGCACACTTCCTCCGCACCAGACCGAGCTTGTCCACCAACCTTGATGGGAGCAGGTTGACCATCAACCCGCTATCCACCATCGCCCACACCTTCCGCCCGGCGATGGTCATTGCGACATAAGCAAGCGGGACGGATACCAACTTTGACCGGCACGGCTCGGGATCCATTTCCTCCTCCGCCACGTTAACCTGCTGAACCGTCGTCGGCACCCAACCCTGACCGCAATCTTTCAAGGCCTGGACCATCTTGTTGACAACCGCAGGGGACACCGCCGCTAGCTCTCGTAGGGTCAGGGGTATTGGTGAGTCGTTCCCCATTACCCTTCGGACGATGTCCGCGGCCTTCTTCTTTCCCCCGGGATTAGAGGACGGTCCGTCCGAAATTGGTACTCGCGCGACTGGCTTTGAGGCCGTTGGTCGCTCGTCTACATCCATCGCAATACGCTCATTCGTCGCCAATGCCCTGACTTTGGCCTCCACTCTCGGCGCTACCCAGGTTCCGGGCGCGGTGACAATCCCAAGCAAGACCCGAGCAGTCTTGGTCTTAGCCTTCGCTCTTTCCCGCACTTGCACCATTGGTGGCGGCTTGTCCTTGGTCAGGTCCACCGATTCACCTGTTGGAAATATGTACGTCATCCCGGATGCGCAAACAAGCCCTTTGTCCATGTCCCGAGTGAGATCCTCACAAACTGACTTCCAGTGCCCTCTCTCCCCGCAATATGAACATCGCGGAGACCCGTACGATCCGGATGATCCGCTAGGGGGCTGGAACCCCTCCGCCATGTGAGGCGGCACCGCGCGCGGTTGAGAAGGAGCCGCCGGAAACGGTGCGGCTTCCGGAGCTGTAGGAGCCGGTGTCCGGTTGAGGAAAACCCTTATGTCCCACAGAATCTCCGTTATCTCCCCGACTGATGGTCCCGGAGACTGCTTGGAAAGTCCGGCATGAGAGGGCATTGGCGGCCGCGCGGCCAAAGTTTGGTCGGGGGCCGGCGCCAAGATTGTGACCGATTTCTTGGAGGAAGACGGGTACGTTCGTGCCGTATCCGCGATGAGCTCGTCAAAATCAATTTCTCTTTCCACGGCTTGACGGATAACCGAAAGATCGGGGAGAATCGCGACGCTCCCATCCAGCGACCTCTTAACCAGGCCGTGGTCGTACAGGTATCGTTGCACTCTGGAACGGAGCTGGGGCGCGAGACCCCCCAGAAACGCCCGCTTCATGGCACCCGTCTGACCTGCGACGACCTCGTTCTTTGCAAGGTACCCGTAGATTCGCTCAAACCTTGACATATATTCCACTAATCCTTCGCGCGATCGCACCCCGCCATTCTCAATCGCCTCCTCCGCAGCTCGATCAAAGTTGC
Organism: Puccinia polysora; assembly: GCA_025617555.3. Classification (NCBI taxonomy): domain Eukaryota; kingdom Fungi; phylum Basidiomycota; class Pucciniomycetes; order Pucciniales; family Pucciniaceae; genus Puccinia; species Puccinia polysora. The sequence continues at coordinate 40,883,273 of CM062629.1, forward strand.
TTTCCCAAAACCAAGGTTCATGCTTTCCCCACCTTGCCAACATCTCGCTTTTCAACTTCCCCCAGTCTTGCCTCTTGTATCCAACCATTTCTTCCATGTCCCGCAGCTTCTCCTCCTGGGTAATGAACAGCACAATAGTCCGAACCTTATCCGCGCCCGACGCGCCCTCCGAGTCCGCGATCCCTTCAAACCTAGAAAGGAACCGCTTGACATCCAAGGTACTGAACCAAAGATGAGGGAAATCCCTTGGCCTCAACCAAACGCGGCGAGGGGCCTCTGCCGCCATGTCCGACGACCCTTCCGAGGGAGGAGCAAACCCACTAACTCTAGGAGCATGAGCAGACGGCGGCGGAGGGGGTTGAGCAGCAGAGACGGGAGTCAGGCGTGGAGGGTAGGGAAGGGGAGCATTGGATCCCGGAGCGGTTGTTGGTAGCATTCTGCGTAATCTTCAAGAGACTGAGAACAGATCAAAAGTTCCCGGCCAGACCCCCAGATGTGGAAACTTTAGAGGTTATCCCTCACGAAGTTGTCCCTAGTTACGGGATCAATGGTTCTAGCGTCTGTAAGACCAAGAATGCTTCCTTTCCTTTTCTCCGAGAGAGAGAGAGAGAGAGAGAGAGAGAGAGAGAGATAGATCGAGATATGATGCATATATCCCCCCCCCCTACAACCCGGAGTCGAGGGGAAAGGTACTGGAGCCCTCCCCCTCAACCCTAACCTAAGTACAAGCACAAAGACAGACTGGCAACCATGAAGAAGGAACCCTAGACCCAGAACCCTGACCCATCCCCCAACCCATACCCATACCCTATCCCCGCCAGCTTGCCTGTCATTACGCGCATCCGGTTTGTCTTTTGGTGGCGCGGCCCTCCGCCGCGCAATACCCAAAGTTCGCCGCGCTTGCGCGCATCCACCCAAAGCGCCTTTGTGGATTTCCCGTCCTGTGGCCGGCCTGCGCTTGCGCGCGGCTGCCCACGCATATAGCCCCGCTGTTGCCCCGCTTTTTCCTCCCCCGACTAGCCGTTCCAAGAACCTGGTCGGCCCAGCTCCATCCGTGATTCGGACATCCAAGCGGGTCGCGGCCCGCCTCCCTTAGTCAGGCCCGGCCCGCAGTCGCGTGCTTGATCCCGCCGCGCCCACTGCTGAGCCCGCAACGGCTACTGCTGAACCCGCAGCGGCTACTGCTGAGGACCAGCGCACCCCCACTGCTGAGCCTAACCTACCAGATGCTGAGCGCGCAGGCCGCAACGCAGTCCCCGACCCGAGGCTATATAATGACACCACAACGTAGTACACGCATAAGTGCATACGTATTTTAACACACCCCCTTAATCCAAAGGGGGTGACATCCACATATTAGTCACAAAGCCTTGATGCTTTTTCCTATCTAAAGCCTCATTCAATATATCCGCAATCATTGCTCCAGGGGGCATGTACCTCAACACAATCTCCTTGCAGTTAACTGCATTGCAAATATAGTTATAGTGAACATTGATGTGTTTTGTTCTTGAATGGAACACTTGGTTTTGCGCCAACGCAATGGCACTCTGGTTATCAGAATACAAGAATGCAAACCCTTGTGGTTTATGTGTATCCTCCAAGACTTTTCTCAACCATTTTGCTTCCTGTGAAGCTGCTAAGTAAGCTCTATACTCAGCCTCTGTTGATGAAAGAATTATTGCCGACACCTTCTTTGACATCCATGACACCAGATTCTTACCTAAGAAGAATACAAAACCACTTGTTAATTCCCTAGTGTTACCATCTGCCCAACATTCATTGGAATAACCAACCAAATCAAAGTTTGCTGACTTTATAAACAACAGTCCCAGACTGTGCCTTCCTTTAAGATACCTCATAACTCTCTTAAACGCTGACCAATGCCTCATGCTTGGCTTCTCTAAGTTTTGCAGCAAGACACCAATTTCAAAAGCAATATCAGGCCTTGTACACTGCCCCAAATAATTAAGCAATCCAATAGCTGAGCTGTAGTTGTTCCCAGATTGAACAAACTCCAGATAATCCTCATCTGTAGACTTCTCTAAACTAATGTTTGACTGCTGGGAGTACCAAGCTCCTTTGAATCCTCTAAGCCATATTGCTTAAGAAGAGCTTCCACGTAATGGCTCTGGTCTAACTTAATACCATTCTTGCTCTTACTGACTTTCATTCCTAGCATCTGCTGCGCCAGACCAAGATCTTTTATCTTGAATTCCTTTTTGAGTGTCTCCATGCTTCTCTCTTTACCATTTCCAATAATTATAATGTCATCAACACATAAAAACAAAATTGCATCCTTTCTTAAAAAGAGGCAAGGGTTGGCCTCAGACGTATTGAAACCAATCTTTATCAGTTTCTCACTCATGGTATTATACCATGATCTAGCTGCTTGCTTCAATCCATAAAGGGATCTAAACAGCTTGAGTACATATTCCCCTTTATCTGCTGAAAGAAAACTTCTAACACAGTTTTTCTTCATGGTTTCTGGTTTAGTCTCTACTAACCATTCACAAAAACCATCAGGGATTCACATATAAACAGTCTCCTCCTCTCAAAGTTTTGCATTCAAGTATGCTGTTACAAAATCAGCTTGTCTGATTTCTTCTCCCAACTCCACTGCCAGAGAAATGATGTACCTGAAGGTGGACAGCCTTCCAGTTGGTGAGAAATTTTCTTGGTAATCAATACTCTCTCTATGCTTGAAGCCCTGTGCAACGCATCTAGCTTTGAATGTTTTCAAAACTCCATTTGTGTCAAAATTCTTGCTCAACACCAATCTAGACCCCACAATGGTCTTTCCTTTTGGAACAGAATCCCGCTTAACCACTTCAAAGACACTATTATTTTCTAGAGAATCAAATTCCTCAGAAATAGCACTCTTCCAGTTGGCTCTCTCATCAGAATTCATAGCTTGGCCAAAGCTATTTGGGTTAACCCTGTTAACCATTTCTGAACTCAACTCCAGGACTTCATTGAGCATACAATGTTCCTGAAATGTATCTTCCTCATATCTTGCGGCAGCATAATGGGACTTCCATTCCCTGTACCTATCAACTGGTACTCTAACCCTACCACTTCTTCTTACTGGAGGTGGAGGCTCATCAGGTTCCAAATTAATGGACTCCCCTGAAGCGGGCACTGAACCCTCTGGTGGCATGTCTGCCATCTCTTCATATTCTGGAACCACATTTTCCTCAGCCTTTGCTGGTGAAATACGTGCTAATTCTATTTCTTGCTGTGACTTATTCACAACAACATCTTCACTCCTTTTGAGTGGAAAGGTACTTTCATAAAATTTTACATCCCTAATACGGATAACCTTTCTTGTCCCTGGAAAATAGATCCTATACAATTTACTGATTAAATCATAGCCTACCAGTGCCCCTGTTCTGGCTCTAGGGTATAATTTTCCAACCATCTCATTATGGTGGACACTATAATACACCAAGCAACCAATTGTTCTTAGGTGTGATGTTTTGGAGTACAACTTCCATAACTGATAATGAGGACTCTTCCCATTAACACTTACAATGTTATTCAACAGACAGGCTGTACACATCAACTGAGCCAATACGAGCTTTGGTAGACCAGATAAAGACATAAAAGTTCTGACCTTGTCCAGTAAAGTACTATTCATTCTCTCAACTATTCCATTGTTTTGGGGAGTACTGGCAGTACTCACTATATGAATGATACCATAATCTTTCAATAATCTCTCAAACTTTTAATCACAAATTCACCACCTCCATCAGTGATAACCCTCTTGATCTCCTTCATCAGACCATTCTATTTCCAGAATGGGAAGATAATAGAAACCTCCTCTGTGGTCTGATCCTTAGATCAAATTGGTTTAACACAAACATAATTAGTTGAAGTATCAACTAAATTGATGAAGTATCTTTCCCCACTAAGGGACTCCAGTGTGAATGGCCCTGCCAAATCAATGGAAAATTCCTCTCTAGGAGCATCAGTGCAATCTCTACTCTTTGAGAACACATTTCTAGTCTTAGCCCCTAAGGTACAACTCTCACAGTTGCTTTCCTTTCCCTTATGGCCACTTCTATTGTGAGAAACAGTGCTCAAAGATGATATTTTGAACAAGCTTGAGCACAAAAGCTTGTTCCAAACCTGTCCACTAATAACAGTTCTCCCATTCATATCAATAAAAAACTTATCTTCTTTAATATAACGTATATGGAAACCTTTTTTCCACAAAACTCCAAGGGACACAATGTTATAAGGCAACTCTGGTACATAGAACACTTTCTCAAAAGAAATTTTGAAACCCAAGTGGTTTGAAAGAATAACTTTTCCAATTCCTTTAATCTGAATTGTTCTGCCTTTCTGACCAATATTTACAATTCCTTCATAATCAATAAGACTTGAAAATAAATTTGGTTCAAAGAACATGTGATCTGTACACCCAGAATCAATCGAAACAAGAACATCCTCCTTCAATCCTCCTGATAGGAAAGAAGCTTTATCAGTCAATGATAAGTTCTCATCTTTGAGGTTAAGATTACTCACTTTGTAATCAATCAAGTCCATTTCTTGATACTCATTAATTTTGGCCTTCTTGTTGGGAACTTCTTCCCCAAAAACCATTTCCATGGGACCATCAAACGCCACCATTGCAAATTTTACAGTAGTGGGATTGACCTCCTTGTCATTCTCTTTGGACTTCTTCCTCTTCTTTGCCTCCTTGCAATCCTTAGCATAATGCCCCTTATTCTGACAATTATAGCATACAACCTTGGACAAATCCTTTTTTGCCTTCTTGCAAGATTTTCCAGTCTTTCCAACAAGGGCTGTTCCAGAACCCCCCTTCATCTTGGACTGAAGATCATCCTTTTCAATCCTTTTCAGCACATCCTGCTCCCCAGGGAGAGGATCCAATTGAGAAATAATTCTGACTAAAGAATCAAACTCCTTTGGTAGCTTCTGAAGGATTAAGAGTGAAAAACACTCAGGATCCATGTTAAGTCCTGATGAATTAAACTTGGCTATGCTAGACCTAGCCTCTGCAACAAAATGTTTACAATTTGAATATTGTAACTTAAACAGTTTATTGAAAGCTATACCCTTCTGGTGAACAGAATCACCACAATACTTGAACTTAAGCAACTTCCAAAGGATGCTGCCCCTCCTTCTCTCATCTTCCCTAAGAGTATCAGAAACCCATGTCTTATGATTCTTGTCAAGATGCCTAAGGATGAGATGATAATACTTTTTCTCCACCTGTGTACTGATCAAAGTGTCATCTGCATCCATTATCTCCCCACAACAGATGTTATCCAGCTCACTATCCATAAGGACAGCCCAAGAATTATAATTCTGACTGTTCAGAACTATCTTGGTGGAGCTAACATAAGGGATATAGTACATCTTCTTGGAAAACTTGAGGTATTTGAGGTTCTCCAGAGTAAGGTACAAGGGTCTAGATGGCGTGGAAGTAATGATGATGTTGGTACTGATAATGTGTTATAATTATGGCCAGCAATTATCTTAGGCAAATTAGCAGTATTTAAAGCAAAAGAAATGATGGACACCACATTTCAATAATTTCTTGATGGGATCTCACAATGGCGCAAAACGTTGGATGATTTTGTTAATGAATTTGATTGGATGATGAATGAATGAGGGAAAACAGCAGGGAGGAGAGCTCCTTAATTAAAAAAGATTGGCCTCTTGTGAGCCCATGGTACAACAAGCCAAAAGGCAAATTTTCCGCCCCAAAAGAGCTCTACAGGCTCTACAGGCCTTGTTACTTGGTTTGGGCTACATCAGCCCACATGGCATCAGTCCCTGTACCCTTATTACTAGCCTATTCTGGTCCATTCTGTTGTTTCCAGCGTTACGGGGCTGAAACAGCCCCTTTGCTGTTCAATCCCCTGGCTGTTTGTCCATTACAACCAGCCCAGTTACTCTTATTTCCTTACTTACGGGCTGGTTGCCTCATGCAGCCAGCCCCTGGCCCCACATATGGGCCAGGTGGGACCCAGGACTCACCTGGGTCCGGTCTCAACCTCACTAGGGGGGGGTGTAAGTGGCGGACATGCCCCCCCCTCTTTCTCTCAAATTCCTGGTGGGGGAGGTCAAATCCCCTCACCAGGGGCCCTGGGGGTTGATACCCCCTGGGCGTTGTCAGGAATAGTGGGCTGGGGTGTGGTCAGATACCCTCTGTCTGTTGCTCCTCCCCCTCAGTAAAGGGGGGGGGGGGAGAGAGCCCCTCTCAATGGTGGGGGGGTGGTCAATTCCCCCCCACCGCCGGTTGCCTCAATGCAACCGGCCTGGCCACCTCTTTTGGTGGGGGGGTGATCAAGTCCCCCCCACTATGACCGGTTGCTGGCTGTTTACAACCAGCAAGCCCTCCCCCTTGCAATGGCAAGCGAGGGGATGGGGAGGAGGCGGGACCACCAGCCCTGCGGCTGCCACCCAGCGCGGCAGCTGCGACAACGGCCCCGCGCAGGCTGCCGGGCCCCATAGACGGGCTAAAGGCAAAGACAGTGGCCCCGAGCAAGCTACAACAAGGGCAGCAGCCCCAAGCGGGCCGCAACGCGGGTGGTAGCCCCAACTGGGCTGCAACATGGGTGGTAGCCTCAATGGGCCGCCCCAAGAACAAAAACTAATTAAAACATACTTTGGCCGGCCAGCCTGTCTGGCCAAGTATGTTTAAAATAAACCCTGGGCCCAATTATGCCCATACAAGCCTATCTGGCTGTATTTGCCCATATCCCCCACAGGGCCCTAATGGGCCCTTGTACCAATGAGCCTGTTTCACGCGTTTTGAGGCCAGTTTCCCCAAATCAGTGACATCCACACAGGCCAGTATGGTCCATTTGAGTTTCCAATGGGCCCGAGATGCCCATATGTTCATCCCATTTGGATTACACTTACATGTAGCACACGCATAAGTGCATACGTATTTTAACAGGGGTTGGTTACCCCACAGGGGAGGATTCATTGTTTGGACGGGTTTCTCTTGATGTGGTGCACATTAAGGCAGAGAAGTTTGAGTACTTTTTAGTTGCACAGGACCACCTGTTGGGATGGGTGGAGGCGCAGCTGTTGGTGAAGTTTTTGGCGGAAAAGGTGGCCCAGTTCCTAGAGGAAGATTGGTTTGCAAGCTATGGTTCCCTTTGTCTAGTTACAGTGGACAGAGGCGCGGATTTTTGGGGTTGCTTGATGACGCTTGTTCAGAGTTGCAGGCAAAGTTTGGCCATGTAATGGAGTACTATCTGGAAGGTGCAGGGATGATCAAGGGGGAACACCAAACCATTAAGGAGGCCCTGGTAAAGATGTGGGGGTAATATTGCAAGAGATGGCAAGAAGCGCTTCCGGTGGTTCTCTTTGCCAATTGGATCTCCATGAAGCAATTGAAAGGTTACTCACCCTATGAGTTGCTCTTTGGGAAGCTGCCCGTCCTTCCGGTGGAAATCAAGCTAGAGATGATCTTGGGCGTTGACTGGTGGAAGGTGAAGAACTCTGCCGATCTTATTGAGGCCCATGCCAAGGGGCTTTTCTGGCGCAAGGAAAAGTTTGAAAATGCAGCGGAACAACTTTGGAGAACCTGGATGGTGTGGGTGCAATATTGGGACAAGTGCTGTTCCCACAGCCTCCACAACCCATTGCAAAAAGGGGACTGGGTGCTACTGTAAAATTGGAGTCTGGAGTCTCAATGGGGATGGCTTTTTGCTAATTGGTGGAATGGCCCCTACTGCGTGGCCTCTAAGTTTATGGGCGGAAGCTATCAGATTGAAGAATAGGATGGAACACCTCTTAAGAGGAAGGTTGCGGCTTTTCACGTGAAGCGCTTCTTTGCGCGTGGATCCACCTCTTTTTACAAGACGGAAGGGGAAGACACAAATTCAGGTAGCAACAGCGCGGCCTTGGAAGCGGTGGGGGACCCGGCCAATTTGGAAGGCTTGGCCCCTGAGGAGTCCACTCCTGATGCAGCGCTCTGGCGGAGTAGACAACTGCAAACTGCTGGGGACAGCTGCCAAGCGGGGGGGCGCTAGGAAGGAAGGGAAAGCCTTATCTGGTGAGGGGGTGCTCTAGCCGGCTCACAGCCAGAATAAATAGACACCCCAGAATGTTTGTTTTCCTATTTTATTGGTTTCATTGGGTTCTTGGATTGGTACTGGCTTTGGATTGTAAATTGCAGGGACGCGGGCGCTGTGCAATTCCCAGTCTTCTTAAGCAAGGAAGAGCCCTGAAAATGGGAGGCGGGAAAAAGAGCACTGCAAAAAAAAATTCTTTGCTTTTTGGTCTGGGCTGCTTTATTTTTATCTGTTTCTTTCTCTACGGACGGGTGTGATAGTTCATGGATGGAAATGCAGTCAAAGTGGGAGCAGGAAAATCTTGATTTGGTAAGGGTGTACTCTAGCCGGTTCACAGCTGGGAAGACTAGGTACCCCAGAATGTTTGTTTCTCATTGCTTCTCTCTCTCTCTGGTTGTGTGCGTGCACTGGCGGCTTGGTGTTTGTTTTTTTTGGAGTATGGGTACAGGGAACTGTGTGGAAGTTCATCTGGGGCGGTCCAAGTACCTTTTGGAACTCCCAGTTACTTAAAAAGGCCAAGTGCGCAGGCAAAACTCACAGTTGAGCAATTGCGTGTGAGTCAGATTGAATCTCAGTTCTCTCTCTTCTCACTCACTCAGGGCTCAGGGTCATTCTCACAAGACTTAATAAGAGGACGCGCACGCAAAGATGTGTATTTCTTTGGGAATCAATAAAGGAAGCGCGGGAAAAGAAAAGTAAGGAGAGAAAAAGAGGAAAAGGGGGAGGGGTCAATCTGCCTAAATCAGGTCCATAACCTCCACCATTTCCAACCGGGCCGCGTCCACAAGTTCTTGAAAGGCTGCTTAGATTTTTCTCCAGGATTTGGTTCCATGGGCACCTGGAGATGAGGGAAACCGCTGGAGAAGGTTGTCGTACTTGGCCGCAAATTCATGGAAGCACGCCTCCCTTGGCGCTAGCCCGGTGGAGACATCCGGGATTTTGGGAGTAACCAAGTAAGGAGAAGCGAGAGTCGGAGCAGGGCTTGATCAAAAGGAGAACAGAGGGGACGTGGGGGTTCCCGGGGGATCATTTGGGGGGCTTGGTATGGTCAAAGGCAATGATGGGATTAGGATTGGGGATGGCGGGGAGCGGCCTGTAGGTAGAGTTGTAGGCCTCTCCGCTGGGTCCGGTGAATGCCTTGGGTTGGGTTCTGGTGCCAGGTCAAGAGCAGCCGGAGGGACTGAAGGAGGAGCCGGAGTAGGAGCTGGAGGGGGAGTTGCGCGTTGTCTGAGTATCTCCTTGAGGCGCGGGTCCCTTGCACCTCAATTTAATTGGACGCAGTTGGCCCAGTAACAAAGAGCAACTTTTTAGGCCGCAAAGTCCGGGGAGTCCTCCTTCTGGGGAGGCCCAGCGCAATGAAAAGGCAAAGCCAAGTTGCAACCCTCAGTTGGAGGAGGGAGGAAAAGTGGTGAAACCGCCAGAGTCCACAAATTTAACAAAAACAATTGTCATTTTTTTCATTTTTCAAGATTTTCCCCTTAGTTTGGGAATTTTCAAAGCAAGGGGCAGAGCCTTTCTATAAATTCAAACATTAAATTGAGGGGTCCTAATTTTCTTGAGGACCAGTTTGTATTTATGTTATTACAGTTCCCTGTTCCTTTACCTTTGCCTTTGTCAGCCACTCTTTTTGTATGTTGAGCCTATAACTCATCTTTCACTTCCCTTTCCTTCAACAACCCACCAAAGCTGGTTTTGCATTTTTGACGTACAAGCCCAATCAATTGGTGTCTGTTATTGCACAATTGCAACTGTTTCTATCCAGTTTCCTGCATAACTGCAAGCGTTTGTGGCAGTATATTCTTTCTCCCCCCCTGTTTATTCTTTTTATCATGGATAACTAACATTTCTGGCATTCCTGTTGCATTCTTTTTTTTTGTTAGTTCCCATTATATTACCCCTGCGTTTGTTTTCAGTCCAAACCATGTTGCGCTAAGCTTCTATGCCAGGTAGCTTGTTATTTAACCTTACCAGCGCATGATTGCGCACAAGCGCAACCCTTTGTTCATCTATTGTGGAATAATAATACATATGACCTACCAATGCTTATTTCAACATGTGGTAAGTCCCCTTCTTTTGTTCTCAGTCTTTCCATAGTTGGAAGTCTTGATATCTGATCATGACATTCTATGCAAGGTCAGTTCAACTAACCATTGCCTCTTATTATGTTGTTGCATTAATCTGCAACTTGCTTCCAAATCATCTTTAGCTGTTTCCACATAGGCTCCGCTGATTGGGAAAACTGGTTATTCAAGCTTTTTTGCCATGCGTGGTACGTCTTCTTTTTAGCTGTAACTGCTCAATCCATTGCTTACATTATTCATACTTGCCTTTATGTTATTCCAGTTTCTCTCTTTGCTTTTCTGACTTCTTTCTTTGACCATATAGGTGAGTTACCTAATTGTCCAAGTTTCAAACAAATATCAGTCAATTTTCTACTAACTAATCAAGATGGTCAAAGCACACAGTGTGTTCTATGATCTTTTTCTATTGATATGCCACTGTTGTTCAAATCAACTCCAACTTTCAATCGATCCAGTCAGCCAATTGAGAGCCCTGGAAATGCAATCTTCTTTTTTGTGCATGGTACTTTTATCTTGAAATTAAAAACGTTTGATTTACCCTTTACGTATTCCCCCTTGCTTCTATATTTATTTTGTGCATGTCACTTTCTTTATTGATTGGTTTTGTGAATTTTGTAATTTCCCCAGGAACAAAATGATCATATTTCATCCTCTGAAATTGTGTTGTCTTCTGAAACCACAAATGGTTCCAGACAAGCCCTCTTGTGTGGCCTAGGACAGGAGCCAGATTGGGGTGGAGGCATTCCCACGCTAAGCAAGCAGCAACAGTGGCCTCAACAACACGCGTTGCAAGAAGGAAAGCCAGGGATTATCAAGCAAACGTACCTGTTTAGGCCACAGAAGTCTCATGGATTCATGGCAATGAGCAAGGGAGGTAGTAGGTGGAGTAGGGGGAAGGGCCAAAAGGGGTAGTGGCTGGTATGGGGAACAGCGAGAAAGGTTGAGGTAGTGATGGGAAGACCTCTGGGGATAGAACTCAAGTTGGGGGGGATGTGGTGTCATTATATAGCCTCGGGTTGGGAACTGCTTTGCGGCCTGCGCTCTCATCATTTGGTAGGTCAGGCTCAGCAATTGGGGTATGCGCTTTCTCAGTAGTGGCCACTGCGGGCTCAGCAGCTGCTGCTGCAGGGATCAGTGGTAAGTGCAGCAGGACTGGCTTGCCTGTTGCGGGCTGGGCTTGAATAGGGAAGGCGGTCTGCAACCTGCTTGGTTATTACAGGCTCAGGAATGGAGACGGCACAACCACCTTTGCCAGCGGTTAGTTTGAGTAGTAGGAGCGGGGTGACCGCTGTAAGACTCCAAACGGTGCTAAGCCGTGGCATTTCTGTGGAGGGGAAAGGTGCTGTTTAGGCTGCCATCCTAGGAGTTACAATAATATTTAAATGTAACCGGAATCAAGGTCCAGAACCTTATGGATGAGAAATCAAACTAAGAGAAGAGGATAAGAGTTGTCGTTAGCAATGGAAACAACACTATCTGAGACAAGATGGTGCAGGGAAAGACTTGAACAAATAAGTCAAGGTCTGTTCAGAGTTCAATAGAACAAGGCAGTTGTAAGTAACAACGCCCACAAGCTAATAACTCTGGTCGTCAGCAGCTGATTAGGAAAGATCAACTCAATCCCAACCAACCTCCAGGTTCTCAATGAACCTGCCCAACTCTCCGCAATCAAGCGCTTGAAGGGTACCAGATAACTGTGGGAGGCTGAACAAAACAAAAGCAATTTGTTTATGAAGCTCTAGAAGCAAATCAATAACAAATTTGAGCAAGAATATCCCAACACTTCTCAAGGAGCTCAAGAATAGCGTGGCAAAATTCAACCTCAAAGAAGAAGGGAGGTATAACACTCCAGGTTTTAAGCTTGATAAAACCTCTTCAATCAAACTTGATTGGGTCCAGAAAGATGATCAAGGAGAGATCAAGACCAGTATGGTCGGAAAAAGGGATCAGAGTGGTATAACACACTCAAGAATTCAGGCAGACAGGAATTCTTCTTCAAGAAGCAAGGCTATTGGTTGGTGATAAGGATCAAGGTCACAAAGGACTGAGTTTGAGTATGGAGGCTCAAAGGATCAAGGGGCAATCATAGATATACCCAGATAATTTGCTCAGATAAGTGGGGAAGGATGCCCACGGATAAATTGCTTATGATGATGGTCTCATAGGATGATGGGATTCTCTGATGCTCTGATGCTGGGATCCTGGGCCAAAAGGCAGGGGAGAGCCCCTCCTTATATGGGCAGGAGGCCCTGTTAGACTATATACAACGGATTCCCTTGTCCGAAAGCGGAAGCGGGTGGGAGAGTCCCAGGAAAGGTGACGGATGAAGTCCATGAGAGCGCGGATGGGCGGATAGGAGATTGGTTTGAGAAAGTTGAGTAAATCCTGACGGCTTTGAGATCCATGACTGATAGATCAAGTGCAATGGGAGGTTTGACGGACCAAGGATTTGCCAAATGCTTGCGGGTGCGGTCGGGATGGATTCAGTAGATCATGGATGAGCGCTGCGCAACGGTAGCAATGAGGAGATTGGGAGGCGCAACAACAAAGATGAAGACACGCAACAACAAAGATGAGGACGTGCTATAACAACGGCGGAGATGACAAGCAACACGGATAAAGGACGCGCGACGCGCGCGGATGAAAGGAGCGCGGCGCGGCGCGGCGCGGCGCGCGACGCGGATAATGGAAGCGCAGCGCGCGCGGCGCGGCGCGCGTGCGCGGGTAAATAATGGTTTGGATGAGCCTGAGGATAAGTTGTTCAGCCGGGCGGTACGTTTGCGCAACAGTTTATGGATTGAGGTCTTAAGGCAGCCAGGGTGTCCAGGATGGGGCACCACACCGCGGGGCTATGTACGTGGGAGGCCATGCGCAAGCATGGGCCAGCCCATGGTACTTCAATACCCACAACGGGGTGTTGGGCGGATACAGACAAGCACAATGAACTTCAAGTAGCATGCAGCGGAGGGCCAAACCACGGGAAGGAAGAACCGGATGTGTGTAATGGCAGGAAGGCTGAAGGGATAGGGCTTTATGGATTCAGGTGGGGTCAGGGTTCTGGGTCTAGGGTTTCTTCTGATAAAATCTGAATTAACAACCAAGACAAGACTGTATGGATTCATCAACATCAGACTAAAAGACAAGATGAAATGAAATTGTGACGTGAATATAAGATAAAGAGAGTAAAAAATAAAGAAATACCAACAGGGTTTGACAGGCTTAGAGATAGAGAGTTAGATGAAGTTTGTAAGAAGTAAGAACTAGATTCTAAATTCTAAGGGTTAGAAACCAATCAGTAATAGCTTGCAAAATAAGTGATTGGTTAAACAGATTTACTGAGAGCCTGTTGAGTGATGACAAGTTTAGCTAGCAGTAATTTGGGATGCAAGGAGAGGTTGCAAGCGCCTTGAAAGTTCTGAAATAAGGTTGTCAGACTTATCCACTGATTGATGAGTTGCAATGATATTTTCTTACTCTGTTCTAACTGGCTGCTTTTTTACTCCATTTGTTTGTACTTGAGGTCTTGCTTGTATTGATATTCAGAATTGAGTTGCAACGTGGAGATTGGAGTTTGACCAAGATTGAGGATGAGGTTGATTAGATGAGTCCCTGCAATAAGTTTGGGGTCAGCATTTGTAAACTGATTTGTATCCAAGTTGTGCGCCAATGTTGCCCCTGCAGCAGATGAAGTCCCCGCGCATACAATGACAACATTTTGGAAATAATGAGAAAGGAAAAAAAAATAGGAATAAATAAAAGGAAAAATAAATATGAAATAGTGAAGTTACAAATGGCATGCACCATATGTATATGATGTGCTTGAGAACTACAAGTCAATAAATTGAAAGTGAGTGAGAACATTGGAATCTGTTGATAGCAAGCACATATGAATCAGAATTTAACATCTTCTTCAATTATTGTCAGATTGTTCTTGTGTTTGTAGCTAGGTTAGGGCTAAGGGGGAGGGCATAAAACGCCAGCTCCCTCAGCACAAGTTGGAAGGGGGGGAAATTTATCATCATCATCATCTCTCTCTTTTCTCTCCCTTAAAGGGCAATCCTCAGACCTTACAGAGGCTAGAACCATTGGCTGCGTAACCTAGGGACAAATAAATGAGAGTTCCTCACATAATTTTCCACAATGTATATATTGCCGTTTGTCAAATTGGTGAATTTTACTAGAGACCAGCTGCCTCCCATGGTACAATTATGGGAGCAGGCAAAGGTGCCGGCCAACACCACTTGGGTATCACTTGGAATTGTCACTGCGCCTGGGACTTGGGAAGCCCCATTAAGGTTAGAGGCCAAGGTGAGGGTGTTGGCGGCAGAAAAACAGATTGCAATGGACATTGATGCCAAGGAGCAGCCCTTGGAACCAAAGCCAGCCGCGCGCATACCAACAGGGGAAGGCTTGGTAACTCATCTTGAGGGGAAAAGGAATGCCCCAGATATTGTCAAAAGGTTTATGGGGAACAACTTTCTAATACCCCTAACACTACAAGAATTAGTTGCAGTGTCCCTGGCAGTTGTTGACAAGATGGTTCAAGCATTGAAGTAGTGCAGGCAAGCCCAAGTTCCTACAATGGTCCAGCGGATAAACTTAGCGGAGGAGGTGGAGGAATGTGAGCTGTGCCATTTGAAGTCTGTATTGGTTCTGATTGCCTATGTTGCAATGACAATGGCGGGACACAAGGTATGGGAAATGGTGGATGGCGGCTCTATGGTCAAACTGCTTCTGTCAAGATTGGTAGAAAAGCTTGGCCTGGTACAGAGGAAGTGTGCCATTAGACTTTGGGCTTTGAATGGAAAAGAATGATGTGTGGATGGGGTGGTAGAGGTGGAGGTTGAAAAGTTTTGGGAGCCTCTGTTTTTCCTTTTGGTGGAATTCAGCAATGTGATTTTGGGACGTCTGTTCATTTTTGGGTTGTGGGCTTGAATGGTCTTCAATTCCAAGGCATTTATGGAAGCATTAATGGTCAAGGATTTGTGCGGGGTTCATGTTGAGACAACAACCTGAAACCATGGAAAGGGGAAATGGGTGCGGCAAACGGTAATGTGCAAAAACAAAAAGTCCAATGGGGGGGGAAGACTGCAAGGGTCACCTCACATAGGATTTTGCCTAGTTGGCCGCAGTGACCATGCAGAGCAAGCTCTGGCTTTGCGCAGGCGGTTGAATAACAAGGAGAAGGAGGGTAAGGAAGCAGTTTGGGAAGTTTGGGCGCAAGAAGTAAGCTCCCTTCCTCAGTGTGCATCTCTGGGAGGTTCTATGTTTTGAAAACCCTATCATTTTGCCCCAAGTGAGCAAAGGCAAAAGCCATTGTTTGATTAGTTGTAGGACTTACAATGATGATGGTTGGGTGTGTATGGGAAGGTGCAATGCTAGCAAGTACAAGCTGGTGGCACAAAAGGTCTGGCCGCAAAACAAGGCAATGCTGCAGGGACTTAAGGGACCCTTGCGCCCAATCACTTGGTACCAGGATCCATGGGAGAGGCCCTTGAAGAAGTCCAATGGGGTAACGCAATTGGCGCAGATCACCAACAAGTGGTTTGATGCCTTTAACTTTGGACCCATGTGATGGTTAAGCGTGGAGGAAAAGGATTTGCTGGTGTCTGTGTTGGTACTACAGGAGAAGTCCTGGATGAGCCTGGACTTCTGAAAGGCAAAATTAGTGACCTGTGCATTATCTCCACAGCTCTGCACAAGCTGTGGTAGATCAAGCCAATTTTGATCCCCTGGACCATTCAGGAACACTTTTTGGAGTTAGTGCCTGAGCGCATGAGAACGGTTCTCTACAAGAAATCCACATCAAGTTACTCCATCCCAATCTTTGCTGTTGTCAAGCAAGATGGGAAGTCGCTAAGGATTGTTCATTATCTGCAGCATCTTAACTTGTTCACTATCTGTGGCGTGGGTTTGCCCCCGCGGGTTGAGAAATTTTTGGATTCAATGGCCGGGCCCGCATGTTACAGGTTGGTGGGTGTGATGGGCGTTTATGATAAGGGGGAACTTCATCTTGATTTGCATCTGCTGACTGCGTTTGAGACTGGATTGGGGAGGATGCAGCTAAACTGGATGCCACAAGGCGGGACTAACTTGGTCACAGTGTACCAAGCTCAGATGACGTGGATACTGTGCAACAATCTCCTGGAGGGTGTTCAGATCTTCATCAATGACACCAGTATCAAGGGCCCAAGGACAGATTATGGAGGCGCGGTTCTGGCAGAGGCTCCTACAATCCATTGGTCCATTTGGGAATATGCGGTGACACTAGAGCTGGTCTTGTTCTGTGTCAAGGAAGAGGGACTTACGGTATTGGGAAAGAAACTGGCACTTTGCGTTCTGGCGCTGGAGGTCTCGGGTCACATGGTGGCTTCAGATGGAAGAAAAATTTCAGAGAAGAAGGGGAACAAGTTTCTTGAGTGGCTGACTCCAGGGACAGTGCTGCACATCCTCCAGTTCCTGTTAGAATCTAAAATGTAGTTGTGCACTATGGGATTTGAACCCATGACCTCAACATTCATGAGTGATGCTTTAAAAACTAAGCTAAGTGCGCCATTGCCGGATGGTCCATTGTGCCTGTGCACTCAACAAGGGTTTGCTTGGGTTTAGCTGTAAAGACTTAATGTGTCATTTGAAAATGCTGTTCCGGCTTTCAGTACCAAGACTTAGAATCCTTGGGTGGCAGTCTGCATAAGAGCAGATTTGACTCCAACACTCACCCTTGCTCTGTGCAGGGTGCATACAGCTATTCACAACTCAAGTTGGTTCTGGTCATCTTGTCTTTTTCCACCTGTTAAGGTGCGCCATTTGGCTGAAGACTCTTGCTACCATGTTAGAATCCAAAATGTAGTTGTGCACTATGGGATTTGAACCCATGACCTCAACATTCATGAGTGATGCTTTAACCACTAAGCTAAGTGTGCCATTTCCGGATGGGCCATTGCGCCTGTCCACTAAAAAAGGGTTTGCTTGGGTTTAGCTATAAAGACCCATGTGTTGTTTGACAATGCTGTTCAGGCTTTCAGTACCAAGACTTAGAATCCTTGGGTGGCAGTCTGCATAAGAGCATATTTGACTCCAACAGTTCCTGAAGTTGTGTAGCTATGTCTGCATGTTCATTGAGTGGTTTGTGGAGGTGGAAAGTCCCCTGCAAGCATTAACATGGAAGGGCACAAAATGGGAATGGACTACTGGGTTTGAAGGCGCATTTGCAAAGCTCAAGGAGATTGTTGGGCACAAAATTGTCCTCTGGGACCTTGACTAAAACAGGGGAGGGATATATCTGGTAGTTGAATCTAGCAAGCTTGGGGAAGGTGGTGTCCTGATGCAGGAGGAGGATGGGAAGAATCAGCCTGTGCTCTACAAGTTGGTTACCTTTACTGCTACGGAGAGCCGCTATTCTCATCCAAAATGGGAGTTTTTCAGGGTTACTAAGATTTTGCGGAGGCTTCAGAATCTCCTGTGGTGTGTTAATTTTGAGGTCTTGGTGGAAGCTGAGGCTTTGGCACAGATGATCAACTTGCCACCGCTGCCAAACACGCCAATGACCAGGTGAATGGCATTCCTCCAACTGCTTTCCTTTAGCATGGTGCATGTTCCAGGAAAAGATTTCACAATGCCGGATGCGCTGTCACGGTATCCCTGGGAGGACCCATAAAAAGGAGTGGAGCCTTTCAAAATGGAATCTCCATTTATTTGGGTAGGGGTGGTGGAGGTGGGGGTTTGCTTGCCGCTACATCAGTCTGGATGTTATGCGGTCCTGTGTTCCTATTTGCACGATCTCTGGCTCCCTGAAGGCGCAAAAATATGATCATTCAATGGGAAAGGCAGCGCGTGGCAAAATTCTACCTCCAAGAGGGGCAATTGTGGCGGCAGAGTGCCCCTGTGCCTCTTGTGGTTGCAACGTCTAGGATTGATCAGGAAGTTATCTTGAGGTGTTTGCATGACAACCTTGGTCACGGGGGCAAAATCAAGATGCAGAGAAGGGTCAAGGCATGGTTCTGGTGGCTGGGGGTTGTGCGTGCGGTCTGAGGATGGGTAAAGTCATGCAAAGCATGTCAGCGGCAGAGTTCAAGGTTGCCAAAGGAGTTTGGTCACCCCATGGGAGAGGATGCATTGTTTGGGCAGGTTTCCCTTGATGTGGTACACATCAAAGCAGGGAAGTTTGCATATTTTCTTTTGGCCCAGGAAAACCTGTTGGGATGGGTGGAGGCACGTCCCCTGGGAAGTTGTTGGCTGAAAAGGTTGCCCAGTTCTTGGAGGAAGACTGATTTGTGCGCTAAGAATTGCTCTGTCTGGTCACCATGGATAGAGGTGCGGAGTTCCAAGGACTTTTAATGGCATTAATTCAGAGCTGTGGGGAAACATTTGGCTGCATGACAGAATTCTATCCAGAAGGCACAGGGATGATCAAGAGGGGGCATCAGCCCATCAAGGACGCCCTGGTGAAGATGTGCAGAGAGGATGGAAAGAAGTGGCAGGAGGCCCTTCCAGTGGTTCTCTTTGCAGATTGGATCTCTGTGAAGCAATCAATGGGTTAATCACCCTATGAACTGCTCTTTGGGCAGCAGCCTGTTCTTCCGGTGGACATTGCATTGGACATCTTCTTGGGCATTGACTGGTGGAAGGTCAAAACTCCACTTATCTTGTCCAGGCACACGCCAAGCAGCTCCTTAAGCACGAGGAAACTTTGGAAAAGGCCGCAGAGCGGCTACGGAAGACCTGTAAAGCGTCCATGCATTACTGGGACAAGCGCTGTTCCCACCGTCTCCGCAATCCTCTGCGGAAGTGGAATTTGGTGCTTCTGTAAAATTGTAGTCTGGAATCTCAGTGCGGGGGCTTTTCTCTAACCAATGGAATGGTCTGTATTGCGTTTCTTCCAAGTTCATGGGCAGCAGCTACCAGCTTGAGGATTTGGACGGAATGCCTCTTACGCGGAAGGCCGCGGCCTTGCACGTGAAGGGCATCTTTGCGCGCATATCAGACTCATTTGAAAAGATGGTGGGAGATGACACAGGCCCTGGGCATGGGGCCGTGCCTTTGGACAAGGCCAATGGTCCAGAATCTTTGGCCAACAAAGGCTCCATGCGCAACGTACCACTGCGGCGGAGCAAGAGGTTTAAAACCGCTGGGGAAAGCTGTTAATCTGGGGGGGGAACGCTGAAGGGGAGAAAGCCTGATTTGGTAAGGGGGTTCTCTAGCTGGTTCACAGCCGGGACTTCTGGGCATCCCAGAATGTTAATTTTCTTATTTCTCACATTGGACTGGGTTTTTGGATTTGTACTGGCCTTGCTTTATAATTGTAGGAACGCGGGAGCAGTGCAGTGCCAGGTCCATCCACAAAAGGAAGAGCCCCGCAAATGGAGAACAGGACAAGGAGCGTGGCAATAAAAAAAATACTTCCTTTTCTTTTTGTCTGGGCTGTTTTACTATTTGTCTTTTTCTTTGACAACAGACTGGTTTAATGGGCATGGATGGATATACGGTTTTAGTGCTTGCGGGACAGGCTTGCTTTGGTAAGGGGGTTTTCTAGCCCACCGCCAGGACAAATAGGCACCCCAGAATGTTCATTTCATATTGCTTCTCTCTCTCTCTGGTTGTGTGTGTTGTGGTGTTCCTTTATGGATGCGAGTTGGGATAGGATGCGCTCTGCGCACTCAGCAGTAGTCAAACCGGGCTCAGCATCTGAGGCGCAAGGCGGATTGGTTTGTATTGGACGGAGCATGCATATTGCATTTTGCCAGACGCCCGGATTAGATTGCGTGGATACACCCCGGATATCTGGAACAGCGTGCAAAAGGCGGATTGGATCAGATTGGACGGACTGCGCATATTGCACGTTGCAAGATGCCCGGATTGGATTGTGCAGATACACCCTGGATATCTGGAACAGCAGGCAATACAGATGGGATATGGGGTAGGGTATGCAGGATATGGATTATGGGAATGGAGAGATAAGATTTGGGCTAGTGTTCTTTACTTAGGGGTTGTATTTCATCATTCTTGCTTACTTGCCATTGTACTTAGGTTAGGTTTGAGAGGGAGAACTCAAATAACTCACTCTTAACTCCGGGTTTTAAGGGGAACTCATCTTATTATTCTTTCTCTCTCTCTCCCTCTCTCTCTAACTCATTGCATCCAACCTCCTTGCAGACGCTTGGACCATCAACTCTCAAACTTGAGGACAACTAGGGTATTCCACCCTCTTTGTTTCCAAAGCTTGCACTGGAGGCTTGGTTTTTGTTTGTTTTGTAGTAAGGGTATGGGGAACTGTGTGGCAGTTTTTCTGGGGCGGTCAAGGTACCTCTTGGAACACTTGGTTAATTAAAAAGGCATGGGATCAAGGCTGGTTGGCCGGACTTGCGGTTGCGCAATCACGCGTGGGGAAAATCAGGACTCAGGTATATCACTTACTCACTCAGGGAATGGGGTCATTCTCACAGGACTACAAGTTCAAGAAGGAATGCGCGCGCAGTAAACATGTGTTTCTCTAGAATGAAGAAGAGCACGGATGTAAAAGAGGAGTGGAGAAAAGAAGAAAAGGGGGTGCAAGGCCCCTAAGCCATCCTCATCATTTCCTCCATTTCCGCCTGCAATGATGCAAATAGGGCCCAAAAAGATGCCAAAATCTTGTGTTGGGATTCCAAGAATTGAGTGCCAGGGGCTGCAAGGAAGGCCCATAACATGGAGGTCAACCGTTCAGCAAAGTTCTCAAAGTTGTCCGCAGGGAGAGCCATCACAGTGGGGATGTCCAGGATCTTGGGCAGACTAGGTGGAGGGGGGCCAGTGGCAAGGACGGGACTTCCGGAGGACCACTTGGGGGGCTTGGTCCAGGAGGAGGCAATGACGCAATCACAATTGGAGATGGCGGCAAGGTGTGGCCTGTGGGGTTGTGGGCCCCTTTTCTGAGTCCAAAGAATACGTTGAGCCAGGATCCGTTGCCGGAGCAGGAGCTGTCTGAGGGTTTGATGGAGGCACAGGAGGGGGAGCTGCACGCCATCTGAGTATCTCCTTGATGCACGGGTCCCTTGCGCCTTGGTTAACCAAGACGCAATTGGCCCAGTATTGCAGGGCGGTCCAGTAAGCCGCAAAATTTTGGTATTCCCCCTTCTGGGGAGGTCCTGCACAGCAGCGGGGAAAAGCAGAGTCACGGGCCTCACTTGGAGGATCAAGGCAAAGAGGCAAGCCTGGCAGAGTCCACAAATCCTCCAAAATGGTGTCATTTTCTAAAACCACAAACGGGTCTTGATGGGCTCTCTTGCGCGGCCTAGGGCAAGAGCCAGATTGGGTAGGAGCCTGGTGCATTCCCTTGCTGAGCAAGCAGCAATGGTGGACACAGCAGCAGGAAATGCACGCGCGCAACCAGGGATGAGTGAACACTCATACCTGTTCCAAGCACAGAGATTGCAGGATATCATGGTGACAGATGATTAGATGGTTGGCGGTGTGGGAAGAGCGCAAGGAAGGGTTTGGTTGGTAGGGGAAGGGGCGGAGTTGGTTGAGGTAGTAATGGGAAGACCTCTGGGGACAGAACTCAAGCTGGGGGGAGATGTGGGTTCATTATATAGGCTGTGATCAGGAACTGTGTTGCAGCCTACACGCTCATCATTTGGTAGGTCATGCTCAGCAGTTGGGGGGCGCACGTTCTCAGCAGTAGACTCTGCAAGCTCAGCAGCAGGCATAGCAGGACCAGCATGCCAGTTGCAGGTGGGGCTTGACTAGGGGGGGACAGGCCGCAACCCGCTTTGATATTACTGACTTAGGAATGGAGCAGGCCTGACCATGTTCAAGGGCAGTTAGTTTGGGGAGGTAAGGGCGGGAAATCATGGGGCTATGTATGCGGGCAGGCGCACGCAAGCGGGGGCCAACCCACAGGCCAGGGGGGAGTTGCAATGGCGCGTTGGGAGGATACACCAATTGGGGGGGGTGCCAAGTTGGGGGCGGTGGAGGGCTGCGTCATGTTGAGGACAAACCAGATGTGTGTAATGGCAGGCGGTCTTGAAGGATTGGATATAGAGGTTAGGGTTGAGCTAGGGTTCTGGGTCTTGGGGTTTCTTCTTTATTTTCTTCCAGGTTGTCTTTGATTTTGTACCTAGGTTAGGGTTGAGGGGGGGCATAAAAGCACTCTCCCTCAGCGCGGAGAATAGAGGGGGGCCTCACGGGAAAGGGAGAAGAAAAAAAAGAAAAGGAAATCATATCTCTCTCTCTCTCTCCTTTAAAAGGGAGCATCCTCAAACCTTAAAGACGCAAGAATCATGAACTCCATAACCAGGAGAAAACGTTCTGAGGGTTCCTCTCTTATTTTCCACACTGAGAGCTCCAACCACTCATTGCGAAATGCCCATATGCTGCCAACACATTTGAAACTATCCAAAAGAACTTCCAACTGTTGACTTGTATGAGAAAGGTGGAGCTGTGGGACAAAATCCTCTATAAACTGACAAACATGGATGGCTTGATCTTGACCCACCTCCCCCAAATTGCCAAAATATGCGCAGAACTAGGGAAACTCGGCCAAAACATCCCCAAAGACTTGGTCTCCACGCTCATGCAATCATTAAACCCCCACTGCTGAGGACAACTAGAGCCCTTATGCTCCAAACAATTGGCCCTCAACTTGATTGCATCAAGAACCCCACAGCCACCAACACACAGTCTATCATTATGCCTTACTACAGCAAGTGCACCAGTGGCAACTTGTCTGGCAACCCATTCACTGTTGGAGCTATAAACCCATGGACCTGGCCCAGTCAAAGCTGACAAGCAAACAACTGGGATAGGACTAATGTAAATAACCAAACCTGGCATTGCCCTAACCACTCCAACATCCATGCAGCCAAAACCAACATCAATGCCCTAAACGTACCACTGCTGGAAAACATCCAATTGCACCACAGTGGCAGCTGCAGCTATTGCAACTCACCCAACCACTGGCGCGGGTGGTTCCCAATCCTACGGACAGGGGAAAATCTCCCTCCTCCAGGTAATACGCTGCGCAATGAAACCCCCCCCCCACCGCCACATCCCCAGCTGACCATCCCCACAATACGCTCAAGATCCCAACCAAATCCAAGTAATCAACCCCCCCAACCCACCACCAATACCCAGGGGCTCCCCAAGAATAATACTGTGCAATCTGTCAACCGCTCTGACTCCATAGTAATTGACTCAGGGGAAACCTCCTCTGTAAGCGGTGATCTGGCTTCCTTTCTTTCCTATTCCCTGTTTCCTTCCCCCGTTCCCCTTAGCTTACCAAATCCTAATTCCTTTATGCACGCCTTTGGCAGAGGAACAATCCCCCTAATGACTACCAGCTCTGGGGCCCCTGGGGCTCCAGTTCTGACTGATTTCCTCTACTTCCCAGCAATGTGTGGCACTCTTGTGTCCCTAGTTCACCTCATCAACTTGTGTTACAAGCTGAATTTCCACAATCACCACATTTTACTGCTTGCCTCCTTATTAACCATATTTGCATCCTACTATTGTTGAACTTGGACTATATCCCATTCTCTCCCCAACACACCTTCCCAACTTATTGTTTCAGCTTCAGCCCACTCCCTTTCACTCCCCCTCCCATTTTTTTCTCCATCATACTTCTACCACTGCACCCTTGGACATGTCTCAGACAACATTGTCAAAGCCTACCTCAAGGCAAAGGTTCTATCCTTTGAATTGAAAGAGTGAAAACTGTTCATCTGAAAACCATGAAAGACATCCAAATCCACCCAACAACGTGAATCATTCCCCAACTCTATCCCCAAATAAAAACCCCTTGATCTCTTAGTCTCAGATTTATTAGGTCCCTTACCGTCCAAGGTGTACAGGAACAAATATCTACTCATCATCCGCAATAACCATTCAACTTTCCTCTTGTTTATTCTATGAAGAACCAATCCAAAGTGCCAAAGTTTGTTCTCCAGACCATTTCATACCTCAAAAACCGCCTCCCCCAAGCTCCAATCCATATCCCATACAACAAGGCCAAAGAATACCATTCCCAAATACTCTCAAAAAAGCTCAACAAATTGGGTACATCAATCACGTTCACTTCCCCCTACACTCCTGAGAAGAAGGGCGGGGCCAAATGGGTTAATGGAACGCTAGGGGACATGGCCCACACCATGCTCACCTATGCATGGCTTCCCAACAATTTCTGGTCCCTTTCCTACCATCACATGTGCTCCTTGCACAACTGCTTCCCCAACACCTGCACCAGCCTTGAACCTTGTATCAAACTCCTATACAACCAACAGTACAAACTGGTACCCCTCCACCCATTTGGTGCCATTGCCTTTGCACAAATCCCAAAAGAATTACAAAAAAACTTTACAATTGGGCAGAACAAATGACATTCCTTGGCTACCAAGACAATTCCAGGGGTTAAGTTTTCTGGAACGACAAAACCCACTCACTATTCTATACAGACATTGCCAACTTCCCCAACACCAACCCAAGCACATTCATCCCCACCCCCACACAGCACACTGACATTGACCAAACCTTACAATCCATAACCTACCACCTTGGCAAGTTCCCATCAGAAGCCATATTCCCCGCACAAGACTTAAAAATCAATACAATCCCTGTGTTGGAAGACCTCAACTTAACTAAATCCATCCAACAGGTGCTGTGCAGCACAATGCGACCAATTTGGGAACCCACTCTGCATAAGGAAGTTGATCATCTATTTGAAATGGGCCTGTGGGAGCCCGTCAACCGCACACTGGGAATGAAAGTGATTGGAACAAAGTATGTTTTTGGAATCAAAAAATGTCCCAATGAGTCTGTTGATTTCCAAAAAGATTGCTACATAGCAAAAGGTTTACGTCAAAAACTTGGCGTCAACTTTTATGAAAAATGTTTGCCAATGGCATCCCTCTCCTCACTCTGCCTCATCCTTGCCATGGAAAATTCAAACAATTGGCATATCCACAGCTTCAACATTTCTGCCACCTACCTTCACTCCCCAATCAGCAAAACCGTCTATGTCAAACTGCCAATACATATCCGGCCCAAACTAAAAGGTAAGGCAATGAAACTACTAAAATCACTGTACAGTACTCAAAAAGAAGCATGTTCTTGGTGGTTATTTTTCAAAGATTTCTTCAAAGGCTTAGGATTTGCTTGCAACTAAATAGACATTCTGGCAAAAACTTGGCCTCAACTTTTATGAAAAATGTTTGCCAACGGCATCCCTCTCCTCACTCCACCTCATCCTTGCCATGTAAAATTCCAACAAGTGGCATATCCACAGCTTCAACATATCTTCCACCTACCTTCACTCCCCAATCAGCAAAAATTTCTATTTCAAACTGCCAATACATATCTGTCCCAAACTAAAAGGTAAGGCAATGAAACTACTAAAATCACTCTATGGTACTCAACAAGAAGCATTTTCTTGGTGGTTATTTTTCAAAGATTTCTTAGAAGGCTTAGGATTTTCTGGAAACTAAATAGAACAGACCATCTAAATCTACCGGAAAGGATTGGAAACAATAGAAATCTGGTTGCATGTGGAAAACAGATTGGTTTTTGGAAATGACTTGGAAAAACTAAAAACGCTACGCAATTGCCTCAAACACCAAGTCAAGCTCAAGTGGAAAGAGTCATGTGACCGTATGGTTGGTATCAATATACACAGAGAGGAAGGCACCCTCATTGTTGACCAACACCTTCTCATCAAACAAATTGCCTCAAAATGGTGTCTCCACACCAAATCCCCACCCCTAACTTCCACAACCATCTTGCCGGCAACTCCAATGACTACACTCCCTACCCAGGAACAGGTCAACAAAGAAATGTTTCAATTGTATATTGGCTCTCTGAAATACCTAGTGCTAGGGAAAGGCCCTGACATATCCTTTGCTGTGAACTACCTCTCTCAATACAGCAAATGCCCGTCTAAAAAACACTGGATTTCACTACACCACCTATTTTGATAAACCCATAAATTGATACTTCAACACCTTTTATTCCATCCAAATGCCAGCGGCCTACACCTGTGGGTCAATGCAGACTGGGGTGAAAAATTTCATTGATCTATGTCCATTTTCCTTGTCCTACTCATTAACTGCCCTATATTGTGGGGTTCCAAACAACAAAAAACAGTTGCAACCTCCATGTGCAATTCTGAATTCATAGAAATGGGGGAAGCAATGAAATTCTTTGTCTCTTTACGCGCTATGTGTCTTTATTTTCATTGTTCTGTCTCATATCTTATTTTTTGTGATAACCATGCGGCTGTACTTGTTGCCACCAAAAATAGCTCCTGTTCTTGTATGAAACATATTTTTCAAAATTTCTCTTTCATAAAAAACCTTATATGTAGCTTAAAAATAAACCTCACCTGGATAGCAACTAACAACCAACTAGCTGAAATCCTTAAAAAACAACTTGGACCAAACAAAAAATAAAAATTCTGTAACATGTTCCTACCAATTATACAAAGCTAAGTTTGTGGGGGGGTTTTGTTATATTACTTAAACATAGCTCCATATATTTACATACTACACCCTATATATACATAAACAACATTTCACATATTATATCACAAAAACCGTGACATTTTTACATTAGTTATCTAGCCATGAAAGCATCTGCAATCAAACCATATGGATTCTGACCTCCAACCTTCTACAAACTGCACTCCCGCGCCATGTCACTAGCACCGGGGGAAGAGGAAGAAGGCCTAGAAACTGAACTCAAAGAGAGAAACCGCAGATAAGAATAAATAAAATAAACTTCAGACAATCTGAGAAAAAGAACAAGCAAGTAAGAGTACATGAAAACATGAGATCATCCAAGCAAGCCAGCACTAATCAACCATGGCTGTCAGTCAGGGGACTAAAACTTCTGCAGGGTCCCAATTGCCATTATTGAGTAGATCATCATCATGTCCATCATCACGGCAACCACCACCTTGGACTGAGTTTCCTTCTCCCAGTGATTGAGACAAGATTGACCAGGACTATACAACCTACCACCCATCAAACCAAAATGATGGAGAGAGGTAGGCAAAGCCACCCAAACACCACAGTCTTCCAAAAAATAAAATAAAATAAAATAACCCAATTGAATTGGGGCAATGAACTTATGGTGCACTTGATCTTCAAGTCATTCAATACATATTTTCATGTGATTAAGTCCAAAATTTTCACCCACCCACCCCACATATACATGTACTTGGAGATGGAAAGGAAATTGTTGGACATGGTGCAGACAAGATGACTAGCACCTGTTTAAGTCTCCAAGTTGAGCTTGGGAGAGCAAGAACTTGGTTCAAGGCTTGAGGGTACACACAAGGTTTTGAGAGGAAAATTTTTCAAAGAAAACTGCCACAAGCCCAATGATGTGACCAATACTTGTTGCACTGAAAACACAGGAACATTTTTAATTAAAATGAACTGACTGAGGAATTGGTACAAGAGGAAAAATAATGTGCTTCCTAGAGAAACTATAAACATCCTTTACTTTCTAGAGAATACAACCTGGTGAAACTTTGCCCTAGTTTAAAAGTAATCCAGATAGTGAATATACATGGACAAGTGTAATCATTAATGAATCTTGTTATGGTAATTTAATGTTATGTATGCGGTGACAATGCAAAGTTATAGGAGACTACCAGGTAAGTACAATATCTGATGAAAAGCATGGAGTTAAGTGAAAATTATTAAGGTTTAAGTTTGGGATCTAGGCATAAGCTCAGCTCAAATAGGTTTAAGCAACATTTCAGAATTTCTACTGAAAGTATTCTTTTTTTTATAAGGACAATCCCACAAAGGTTTTTAATGGGATCCTCCAAAGAATTGATCAAAGGTACATCATTAAGTATCTCATATCACCATCAAAAACATCAAAAATTCACTTCTATTCAAGTGACATCCAAAATTACAAAGGGACCTTTGTAAGTATGTACTCTGATATGTCACTTGAATACAATTGATAATAAACTTCTTATGGTGTATGATTGGTCAAATTGATTTTTTCAAGGATTACCAAAGACACACAGTATCATTTCTTCCAATTTCTACTGAATCAACAAGGAACTCCTTCCCTTTAAAAAATTTTGAAATCATCAATAATATATTTTGTAACCCATTCCAATCACAAACAGAGGCAGTTGGTCTATTAATCAACATTGTAGATTATGATGAGTGTATTTCAGAAGGGTAATTTTTCATGGATGGAAACCCTCTTTGGGATTTTTTTTATTCTATTGATCAACTGACCACCATTTAACCTGCAGTTGCTTTACAGGAAAAATTTGCATTAGTTAGAACAATATGGTGACCATCACCTTGATGCTTTATGAAATTAATACAATCCTAAAATCAATCATTTGAAATATTTATGCATCTGGATTTTTAATCAGGAATTCTCAAATAACTATTGAAAATTATCTGATGTCAGTTCAAATCTTCATGATCAAGGTTTTATAATTTTTTTAAAAAAAAAAACTAAAAGAATGGTCCTTGATGGATTACAGAAAGCTTTTTGAAAAAATTCATTTGGTAATTAAAAAGTGGTACATCTAGATTTAAATCTTATGCTTGCATTAAATAATTTTGCTTATTACCACAATTAAATAAATCAATTCTTACCCAAAATTTGTGTCTAAAAATAAATTTTGACAGCCCAAAATTCATTTGAATTTAGTAATTGGAATCTGCAAGTTACCTTGGGAAGATCTCAAAACGTTGAGACTGAGTTGATCACAATGGAATTCTTGAAATAGGTATCTTCATCAAATTCAAATTGCCTTCAATGTGAATTCATTTCCCTTGTATTCAAGAATCTGCAAAAGGAGATAATGGGTGCAAGTTCATTTGATTCTATTGTTTGTCTCACAGATCAAGCAATAAATACCCCAATGAAGATCACAGTATAACAAACCCAATATTCAAGTATGTTCAAGCACTCAAATTATTTATTTTATCATTTTTTCCTGAAAACTATTACATTTTGCCATCAATTTTAATGGTCACTGAAGATTCCCCACAAGATATGCCTGAAGGATTAATGCATTCACTGAAACCCCCTGGTTAACCTGAGGAAAAATTCCTCCTGAGTAGAAAATTTCTGTGTATTCTTTTAAGAAACCTGGCTCCTTCCAGAGGACTTTACCAAATTGAACTTCTGATCATTAAAAAAAATTAAATTTCATTTTGTGGATTTCACAGTTCTCATGGGCCCAAGGTCTGCAGATGATTTACCAATACCAAAGATGAAACACCTCCTTGATGAATCAGATGGAATTAGTGTTTTTTTCTATAAGTATCAATTACCTATCAAACTTATGTTAGTCATGAACATGAACAAGCATCAACACAAAATCCTTCAAAAAAAATTTTAACTTCAAAAACATGTGTTGTTTCCTTAAAATTTTATGTAGACTCATACAGATCAAAAGAATTATTATATATATATATTTGAAACAAAATGCCAATTTTGATGATTGTGTACAGAATTAAAAAAAAGGAATTTTTTGTTGAATTGAAATATGGATAGATTATTTGGTTGAATTTTTTAAAATGAAGGAAACATATAAAATCACCATGTGATTGACAGGTAGGGAGAAATATTGGTTATTCCTGGGCCTAAAGGAAACCCAATGCTTCTAGTAAATTCTAAAACCATCAAAACTACATTAAGTCACTGAAACTACCCTCAACATTCAAGTCATTAAAGAAATATCCATTCCCAGATATCTGATGACCTTTCACCAAGCTCCTGAATTCTGGTAAAAAAATAAGAGATCCAATCAGGCACATATATTTTTGATAATTGAATACAATTCTCATGAAAAATAATCAAGGAAATAAATTTATCATAATTTACCATATTCCATATCATGGTTGAACTTTTTATCCGAAACTAATGTCACAAATTCTCTGGCATGCAAGATGCAGAGGACTCAGGCACTAATGATCATAGAACTCAAGGATGATTGATTGAGATTGCAATGATTAGAAGGGAGGAGGTACAGGAGATAATATTGAGAATGAGAACAGGAGTCCAGGAGAGGGTTGTTAAGGGAGGAGTTGTTTGATCATACCAGAGTAACACCAGGAAGGTTTAAGTTTATAAAAGTCTAGAAGGAATGGCTATAGTTGACTTGTGCTGGGATGAAACCTACTGAATGAGTACTGACCAGTAAAAGTTAGTATACTAATTCCTTGGTTGGAATTATTCCAAAAGAGGGAGAGAGGCAAGTATATGTGAGGATTGGTGAGGAGGAATTGAGGAATGGTTTATCCAGTAGGAGATGAGAGTTCTAAGTATTTTTTCATACTATTTAGTGGACTTGGGGCTTTATTTGAGATCAATCAGTATTAGGCTTTCCAACAATTTTACTGATGAGTACTGATCTAGCAGTTGTAGGAAAGTTGGATCATGGAAATGCACCTGTAAATGACAGAAGAGATTGAAAGAGTACTGAAGCATACAGAGAGAGAAAGCCTGGGAGGATTGACTGAAGAACATGACACAGTGGGAATGTATACAGGTGGGGAAGAAAGTATTTACACTGATTTGTGAAGTGAAAAAACCAGGAAATTATATTTTTCTTGAAAAATAATCTGAAAATGAATGAGTTCAATTGAACTCAAACCATTTTGGACCAACATAAAAATGAAAAAGATCAATGATTTCTTACCCTTTATTTCTGAATACAGATGAATCTCTTCCTGATAAAAAAAAGAAATATTATGCTCAGAAGTTTTGAAGTTTTTTTGCTCAGTAATTTTAAATATTTGATATTTAATTTGATTTGTATTTTTCTTTTCTTTTGAATGTGTCAAATGATTCATCAGATCAAGATGATTCATTAACTTAAGTATTTTATTTCATTTGAAAATTTTAATTAGTTTTCAATCTATGGGATGAGCCCCTTCTCAAAACTAAGAAAACCAAAAAATTTCAAAAAATTCTGGAAGCTCTAAAAAAGGGAAACATTAAAATTAAATCATACTGTAAAAATCAAATAGCACCAGGAATATTTCCTGCTTGAATTTTATGAGTTCTCAGAGACTCATCTTGATTATTTAATCAAAATATAATCCAAACCACACAGGAATCAAATTAATCTAATTTGCTTTTCCCATGAATTTAAAAATGGAATATAACCAGTTTTTTTTATAGTGCTAGTATTATTCTCACCTAAAATCAAATATATTGAAAATAAGACAAACTTCAAAAGAATGGCTGAATTTTTTCTCTTTCTGAAACATCTATTTTGGGTTATTTTATACCTTTTTGTATTATTTTTCAAAAAATAATGGTTGGATTTTTTTGCTCACAAATTAATTTTCTCCTTGAAGAGAAGATGCTAAGATAAATTATTATACAATTTAAAATACATGTATGTTTTTTTACTGGAAAATTTGGCCTTGAAAATGTGTCTAAAAATCAAACTACTGATTTTTGCCAATCAATGGGAAGACTTAATTCCCCCCCCCTGTACATGGCCATAAAGTTAGAGATATCACATACAGGGAGAGAGTGAGCCTCGGAGGAGAAGTTGGAGGCTGTATGATATGGAAGATAGATATCCAGTGGAACATTCAGGAGTAGGTAGAGGTCAGCTTGAGCTTGGAGTGGGGTTGATTATAGATCAAATCAGCCTAGTTAAAGGAATTTCAAAATGTTTTATCACAAACAAATCAAAATCTATCAGTTTATTGTAATTCAAGTACAATTGAAACAAGCCAAATTTATTCAATGAGAATTTTTTGAACAAGATAATTCATAAAATGTTTCAACCAGATCAGCTCAGAGAACAGTTTGACACAAAATTAACAAAAAAAATAGACATGAAACATTATTTTTCATAAGAATCCACAAATACCAAGAACTTTTAAACTTTTTCCAACCAGAAAAATTGAGTAAAGGTTCAGGGACTTCCTGCAAGTTTCTTTTTTACCAGAAAAGAAATCAGATCCATTCATTAGTTCAACCAAGGAGATAATGTGGTGCTCATTCAAACATCCACTAGTCATGTAATTTCAGTTTGAGTAGGGAGTGCATGCTTGTTAAAGCAAGCACCATTAGGGAGTATCAGAGTTAAGCAAACCTTCTATTATTTAATAGCGGGCTTCAAACCAAATCTCCCATTTCCAACCCGCCATTGAAAATAAAAAAAAACCCACTTAGTTCACATCAGAAATTTCAGAGTTACCTGGAAATAAGTGGGTTTTTTCAAATAAAGTATTTAAAGGCCTCCATCACCTATCCATGTCATCCACCCCTGGCTTCCCACCTCCTTCTACCTCCAACCTCATTGCAAATTTTTTTACCTCTAGCCTCATCATAAAAAGATTCACCACTCTCATCATCACTCTCATCAATTTATCACCCTCATCACTTGATCACTCACCACTTTATTGCTCTCATCACTTCATTGCTCTCATCACTTCATTGCTCTCATTTCTTAATCACTCTCATCACTCTACCTCCAATAAGAACTTGTACCTCCAACCTCATCCAAAGAATCCAATCATTGTTTTATTGCTCTTGTCACTTTATTGCTCTCATCACTTCATATCTCTCATCACTTTATCTTGCTTGTCACTTTATCCCTCTCATCACCTTATTGCCCTTACTCTTTCCAAATGGCCCCTCAGCAAACCTCCCCCCCCCAAGTCCACAAAAAAGTCCAACACACCAAATCAAACATTGCCAGGGAACTCCACAACTAACAATCCTCCCCCATAAGCTTCAAAGGGCTCAAAAAATCCTCCCCCATCAGCTTCCAAGGGCTCAAGTCAGCTCAAGAGAGCTGATCACATAATCCTTGTAAACTGGCTCAAAATTCCCTCCAACTATGATGCCTGCTTTGGATTTGACAATGAAAAACGTGTTGGCCAACCCCCATCCTCTAAGGTCAATGGTTATTTCCTGATGGCCAATGAACTCAAGAAAAAAACAAAAGGTAGGCTGGATCTATCATCCAAACAGATGAGGGAGCAATTCAAGAATTATTGAGTCAAGTACAAAAAGGCCCACTCCATGTCAATCTCCACTGGCTTTGGTATCACCAACTCTGACAAAGCCAAGGGAATCAACTTGGTGGTTGATAAGTTGGACTACATTTATCCTTTTTATATTCAAATGGATGAAATATTTGGAAAAAAGACCAACATCACCCCGCTAGCTGCTTTTGATGCCCAACAATCCAATTCAGTTGATGCTGAGGACTTGGCTGGGGATGCTCAGCCTAGCAATGGTGATCCCAAAGAAACCTATGAGTGGCCCCCATCCGATTGCAGAGGAGAATATTCAAAAGCAATCAGATCAAATCATGTCTACTTCTGCATTGATTGAGGATTCAAAACATGCCTTGGACCCCTCCCCTCCTTCTTTGAATTGCTCTCTTCCTCTGTTAGCAGATCTCATCAACCTTGCTGATGTGGAACAAGATACTCCTAAGTCTCCATTACCCTCAACATTGGTTCAAGTAAGGAACCAAGCTCTTTTCTCTTCTGTCTGGTTAATCCTGACTGATTTAGATTGTAAAAAACAGGCTCCTCCATTCCAGAATGGCCAAAAACTCAAGCCAATGGGGCCTCCCACATTTCCTTCAAACACTAGTGAAAACTTTCAGACTCAAACCTCCTCTGCCAAGGGTAAGCAAAAGGCCTCCAATTCCATCAATATTAACCCCAAAAGTCACCAAAAGAGGAGAAACAATTCCCGTTATTCAGGATTTGAAGAAATCATGGAGAAGCAAGATTCATGTAAGTCCATTGGTTGACCTTGCTTTCAAAATCATCCTCACTTTTTTTCACCTGCAAAAAACAGTCAAATCATAAATTGAATCCAAAAAACTGGAGTTTGAAAAGCAAAAGTGGGATTGTCAACTGGCCATGGATGTTCAAAAGCAGAAAGCCCAGAGTTTGGCTCATCAAAAAAAATGGGATGCTGAGTGGAATTTGAAACAGGCTGAGCTAGAATTTCAAAAAGAGGAAAAGGAGAAAGATTGACAGCAAGCACAGCTGGAAAAGGAGAGGGAACGACTTTCAACCAAAAAAAAGGATAAGTTGGAATGCATTGGTAGCAGTAGAACAGTAGATGAAATACAGAAGATAACTCAAATGCTGGGCTTGTAAATATATTTGCATGGGTGAAATAAAAACAAAAAAAATATTTTTGATTACAATGTTTGAGAGTATTCTCAACCCCACCAACATACAAATCTTTCTTGTTTTTATTTATATTTTTTTTCTAGAGTAAATTTGGCCATTGTTCAAGTCCCTACAAGTGTTTCTAGTTGTTTTATTAGTTTGAAGTGACATGGCCATTCTGGTATGGGTTGGTGTTTCCACAGCAGGAAAGGTACATTGCTTGTACTTATTAGCTTCCCAAACCATTTTGACTATACCTTTTTGCTTGAAATCAATTTCAAAGCCAAGATCAGGAAAAACAAATTGGCCATCCGATACTTGATATTTGTCCATATTTTCAATAAGTTGACCATTTGATTTCTTGGTTGGAGCCACGAGTAAAAAGGAGTAGCCAGAAATGTTTCCTTTGTCAATGTGAGGAGAGTTGTAAAAATAATTTGAGGTGAAAGTGATGTATGGGGAAAAATCAAAAGTTTTAGGCTTGGAACCAAATTCCAACAAATATAAAGAGGGGATGTTGTTGTCCTTCATGGTATTGCAGTTTGATTCAAAGGAAAGTTTGACCAAATTGCAAAACATTTTTCCAAGAATTTGGGATACCGTGTCCGCCTTAAGGTTGAGGAAAGCATACTCTTGAGGAGAAGATCTAATGGATGATTTCTTCACATAAGGTCCAAATAACTCTGAAGGTTGCATTGATTTTTTCCATCCAACTGCCCACATTTTTCCACCCCAAGATCTTGAAGGACCAACCGGGTTGACAAATTTTTTTGAAAAATGAAGGAAATTGGTGAAAAAGTTGATGTCCTTCTTATCTTGTTCTGAGATTTTATCCAAGGGCACAAATTCAATTATTGCAACCAGGGATTGGTGATCAGATTCATCGAGGACAATTACTTTTCCACAGTGGATGAAATGGAACAGTTTGATTGTTTTTTTTTTGCTTGCTCAAAATCTTCCTGGGTAGGTTTTTGACTATTCTTTTTCTTTTTGGCAACAATTGAAGGTTACAGATGCAAGGGACACAGTTTCCAACCAGACAAGACCACCTGTTCATTAATGCCTTCCTCAGAAACCTCCAAAGATATTTTGGAATCTCTCATTTGAACCCTCTTTTGGTGATGGGCCCTATTCTTCCCACCTTTCATTATGTGGGTCAATCTATCTCCTTCCATCTTGATCCCTCCCATCCATATACTCTGATTGGGGTGAGGAAAAAGTGGGATTCAATTGTTTGTCCAACATTTTGAGGCAGGTGGGAGAAGAATTGGACATTCACCAATAGCAGTTGGGGGATTGAAAAAAAAAAAAACAAAAAAAAAAAACATTCAGTCAAATGGACATCATCAGTGAAACAAGATTGGATCAAATAAAATGAAAACAAACCTGGAATTGATCCCAAGTTCACCAGAAATGGGATCACCAAAAAAAAAAAAAAAAAAAAACTGTACCCAAAAAAAAAAACCATGATATCAGTGCCCTCCCCAAAAAAAAGGGGTGTGAGGGATTTGGGTCGACCTCAGGTCGGTTTTTGGGTCGGTTTTTGGGTCGGTTTTTGGGTCGGTTTTTGGGTTGGGTTTTGGGTTGGGTTTTGGGTCAGGTTTTGGGTTGGGCCAAGCAACAGAAGGAGGGGGGGCCAGCCGTTGGTGGTCAAGGGGGAAGGTGGGGTTGGGCCGGCAGAGCAAGGTGGGGGGGTGGCCCGCCAAGCAAGCAAGGGTGGTGGGGGGCCGGGCCAGTGGAGGGAGGTGGGGGGGTGGGCCGCCAAGCAAGCAAGGGTGGTAGGGGGGCCGGGCTGGCAGAGGGAGGTGGGGGGTGGCCCGCCAAGCAAGCAAGGGTGGTGGGGGGGCTGGGCCGGCAGAGGGAGGTGGGGGTGGCCTTCCAAGCAAGCAAGGGCAGTGGGGGGGCTGGGCCAGCGGAGGGAGGTGGGGGGTGGCCTGCCAAGCAAGCAAGGGCCGTGGGGGGGCCAGGCTGGCAGAGGGAGGTGGGGGGTGGCCCGCCAAGCAAGCAAGGGCAGTGGGGGTGCCGGGCCGGCGGAGGGAGGTGGGGGGGTGGCCTGCCAAGCAAGCAAGGGCCGTGGGGGGGCCAGGCAGGTGGGGGGAGGTTGGGGGGTGGCCCTCCAAGCAAGCAAGGGCAGTGGGGGGACCGGGCAGGCAGAGGAAGGTGGGGGGGTGGGCTGCCAAGCAAGGTTGGTGGGGGGGCCGGGCCAGCAGAGGGAGGTGGGGGGGTGCAAGCAAGGGTGGAGGGAGGTGGGGGGGTGGGCTTCCAAGCAAGGGTGGTGGGGCCAACCAAAGCAAGGGTGGTGGGGGGGTGGGAGGGGGGGCATTAGTGGGGACTAAGGGAGAGGGGGTGAGGGGGGTGGGGAAAGGGTGATGAGCAGGAGGATGGGGGAGCTTACCTGAGGAAAGATTCAAGGAGGTGGGGGGGACCTGAAGGTGGGTGGAGAGTTGTATCAGCATCCAATTATGGGGATTATGAGGAGGAGGATGAGGAGGAGGGGCAGGAGCATACCAGGGGGGGGGGAGTGGTGGGTGAGGTGGAGGTGGAGGGTGAGGTGGAGAGTGGACTGGTGATGGGTGAGGAGGAGAGTGGACCTGTGGTTTGGTGGGGTGAGGTGGGTGGTTTGGAAGTTTTGGTTCTGTTTTTGTCTAATTCCACCAAAAAAAAAAACCTTGGATGCTTGGTTGAACAACTAAGACCAAAAAATATATTTCACCTATTTGAAAACCAAACGCTACCCATCAAAGTGAGCAAGTGTGAGGGGTAG
Organism: Puccinia polysora; assembly: GCA_025617555.3. Lineage (NCBI taxonomy): Eukaryota > Fungi > Basidiomycota > Pucciniomycetes > Pucciniales > Pucciniaceae > Puccinia > Puccinia polysora. Next base: position 40,920,297 of record CM062629.1, read on the forward strand.
AATCTGCTCTCTCATGGCCAAAGATGAGGTAGAAGATGAGATGGGGATGACTTGAGGAGGATCAGGAATATCATCTTCAAATATTTTGTCCCATTCATCTTTGATGTCAGCCAAAAGATTGTGAAGGATTACACAAGTGATAATCAATTTTATGAGGAACTTCATGTCTTTGGGGTTTTGAAGCTGGTTTTGCATTTCCCTTAAGCTGGCCTGTCTTCCTTCCAGGACTTCTATGGAATGCTCAATCAAAACTTGTGATTGGGCAAGGTGATAGTTGAAATTGGTTTTCCTTGATTGTTGGACAAAACATTCTGGTATGCTGGAACCACATATTTCCCACTAGCATAAGCTGAATTAGCCAGAAGTTATTGATTGTGGTCAAAGAACTTCTCTGGTTGTTGGGCAATCCGCATCCAATTGAACACGTATGAATCACAACAAGAACCTGGAAGGCCAGCATGGAGGGATATGAACTTCTTGTTGATATCACAAACTAGTTGTAGTGCCACAGAGTATCTAAACAAAAATACAAAACATATTTGGTCAGTGTGTGATCAATGGTGTTGTCAAAGAAATTGGAAAAGAAATGAATCAGTTGCTTTTTTTTGCAATAAAAATAGTGGTTTCCATCTAGCTTGGGTTTTTGACTCAAGGGGATGGTGGTTCCATCAACAAAACCAATGCAACCAGAAAATCCTTTGGTTTCCATTACTTGAGATATCTCCTTGCGTTTGTCTTTTGTTTTCCAAGAAAGGACTGAGCAATGAAAAGATAGGATAGCAACCATGACTCTTTTGGTTTATGAGTCAATGGTTCCATATCTGACTGAGAATAGATTTTCTAATTGATGAATTGCTGTTCCATTTCCATTTGATCCCAATCTACAAAGAGCAACAGCCAGTTGGATACCTGGATTTTGTTGAGGATTCCAAGAATTGTTCTGGAAGATGTGGTGGTCTTCAATCATCTCCAAAAGTTTTATGAATGAAGTCAATAGAGTTTGAAACAGTTGCTGGAAGCTTAGGTTGGGGAGGAGATGAAGCTTTTGCCTTTCATAAATAGGGTTTTGAAGAGTTTGTCTTCTTGGAACCATGTATTGCTTTTTTAATGGAGCATTCAAAGCCAACCAAGTTGATTCCAAATTGGAGTCTGAATCAGAGTCTGAATGGCAGTCAAATACTATCAAAAGTTCAGTCAGGTTTTTTGCATTTTCAACTTGCTTCAAAGAAGTTTGATGGGACATGTTGAGAAAGATGGTGATTTGATGTGGGGTGATGAGATGTTGATGGGGATTTGTGTGAAGATGGAGATGTGGAGCAATAGAGATGTGAAGCAATAGAGATGTGAAGATATAGAGATGTGAAGCAATAGAGATGTGAAGTGATGGAGATGTGAAGCAATGGAGATGAGATGTGTGTGATGTGATGGAGATGGGACCGGTATGGATTTGCTGATGCGGATGAGTGTTTTAGATGTGATGGACGGTGGATGGATGATGATGCGTAAATGGCAGGTTTAATGGCGGGTTTGATGTTTGAAATCAGCCATTTTCATGAAAACTGCCATTTTGAAATGCACCAGTTAGGGGGTATGTGTATTTCAGAAACACGCCATTAAAAATGGCGGTTTTGGTAAAAAAAATGGCAGGTTTCCAATGGCGGGTTTTCTAACTCTGATACGCCCTATTGAGGGCCATATTGAAGAAATAGATGATGGGAGAGGCTTAGTTTCTAATCATGAAACATTTTTATATGGGCTCAAGGGAAATTCAGGAAGAATTGATTGATGAACAGATCATTTGATTTCCACAAGGACAGCCATTGAATTAATTAGAGTAATTAACATATGGCTGGAATTTGGGTCTTTGAAATGAAGATAGTTATTTATGAATATAAATCCTGATATGAATAATCAATATGGAAAATTGAGATTAAAACAACTTACATCACTAACTTTATCCACTCAAGATAACCACACTGAACAGGGGATGTATGATTGGTATTCACATGAATAATTATAAATAATAAACTAGAAATATAAGGGTATGGTATATTTGAAAGTATTTTTTAGACAACTATACTTAGAAATGATAGAAAAAGAATACAAAGCATAAAACAGATTTCACTCAGTAATTGGAAGATATGTTTTATGAATTGTATTCCAGGAATGCTTCCAATTCTGTTTCAAAATTTTCTGAACAGCAGAATTAACTCATACACATTAATATTTTGCTGCCTTGTTGGGAAGTCTAAGCCGCCAGAAACATCTCCAACATCCACAAAAAAACTGTGTTGCTCATTTCCAAGCCTTTTTTGGAGCTTAAATCCAAAGATGAAGGTTTTTTCTTGGATTTTTCAGTGTTTCTTATGAGAAAAAAATCATTTATGTATCTTTATCTAACTTTAACTCACTAGTAGAAATCAAGGCTCATAAAATTTTTGAAAAAAAAACTTAGGAGTAAGTTTTTTGTGGAAGGGAATCATTTTTCTATTCTTTTTTTGTATCCCAATTTCATTTTCCAACCCATTCATCCACCCATCTGCAGAACCTCAAAAAGAAACTAGATTATGTTTCAACCAATAAGGAAATCAACCAAAAAGCATATTTGTAACTAAAAATATAAAATACTTTTCATCTTAAAAATTTATCGTTGAAATTGAATAAAACTTCTGGGAAGAGCCAAATGTTTCACCATCAAATAAATAATAATAATAATAATAAACAAAAAATAATTATTTATTAGTAAAAAAAACAGACCCACAAAATAAGAGATACCAAGAAATACAACAAGAAAACTATCCATTTCCCAACTACCTGTGGGTTATAAAATCCCAGGTTTCCCTTCCTGGTTGGTTTCTTTAAGGAATGATCAAATCTTTGGCCTGTGGAATTAAGGAAGTGTAATAACTTGCTTAAAAAACTGGTGATACTCAACCAGAAGCCCAAATTTGAATGGAAATATCATTCCAAATACTTTCAATCTCCAACAAGTATTGATATAGGTCTGATAGAGATCTATATTGAGTGTATTAAAGGTTCAGTAAAAATATAATCAAAAATAATTGTTAGGTATTAATAAATTTTGGAGCAGGTGTCAATCCAAAACCAGCCCTAGATGACTTCTATTGGTTGAATGCTAAATACTCCTAAGTTCCTTCTGAATTGGGTTCCAAAATATATTTAGTATAAATTTCCAAACCCCTATGATTCTCCACAGTTCTCTATGTATGAATCAAAATCTGAATATATTCTAGAGATATTTTTTGTGTTTGAGTAACAGGAAAAAAAAAATAATTCATGCCTACAGTCATCCTTTAGCCTGCACAAATCCCAGGTGTGTTCCTTAAAATCAGGGTTGTTTATTTAGATCTAAAGGAGCCTCCCTTTGCAATAGTCCTTGTCTTTCTTGGAGCTTTTTACTATTTATCAATGTCTCCTCCACATATCTTTCCATTCTTGTCCTTAACTATTCATTTAACATGTTAATCAACTAGACTGCATTGTCAAGTTTTTTCTCAACTTGGGTGTCATAAAATGTGCTGCTATTGATCAAACTCCTCACTCTACTCTTTGTTTCTCCTTCAGGTATTTTATTGTTCTTGTCCATAACCTTTCATTTGAAAATTTCATAAATTAAAGAACACTCTTTGTCCTTTACTATCATAGATGGACCTCATCAATTTTAAGAAGTAATCTTATGATAAAAAACAAAAAAATCCCACTTCCAACTTCAAAATTTTCAAACATCATCCTTGTCTAACTTTTGCTGTTGTGGGTAGCTTCAATCTAAACCATCATGCAGGCAGATATTTTGGAATTACAGAAAGTTGAAGTGATTTGGGATCACAAGGACCACATACCAATTACTGTTGAAGTGGATGGATGAATGTAACTCAAGGAAGACAAAACTTTTAGATTTCCTTGTTCTTTCATCTATTGCTCCAAAAAAAAAAAAAAAGAAAAAATTAGTCGGTCCCCCCACCTCCTGTCTCCTTTCATAATTGATTGACACAGTCTGTCTAATTTGTAAATTTTAGCCAGAAGTGCTCATTCGGAAATGCATACATGATGTACTCATTGGCTTTTGACACTTCCCACGAGCATTCCACTTGATTTGTTGGGGGGAGTGTTCCAGCTTTAAGGCCAAGGTCAAGCCAGATAGAATACATCTTGGCACATGCCTCCAAATGGGAGCCAATCAAGTTTCCTTGGTTTCATAATCCTGTAGTCGCTAATATGGTTAGTTTTAGCCCTCTCCAGTCATTCGATTGATGTGTATCATGCTCCACATGAGGTAGGCAGTGTAAAATTGATTTCACAAACGGCACATATGAGGGGTTCCCAGGCGTAAGGAACAGTGGTTTAAGTTCCTTGCCATACTGGTTGGGTCATCTTTACCGTCACTAAGCTACAGCACTACTAACACACCTGAAGCCATAAAACAAAACGGAAAAGAGTATTCCGATATCATTTCCTCAATTTGTTTTTGAACGTTTACAGAAAAAAAAAGTCTTGTTACGATAAGAAAAAGAAAAGTCTTGCTATGATAAGACCAAATATATATATATATATATAATTAGATACAAGTCGATACAATGCTAAATTTTTCAGGTTTGGATGCAGTGAAAAACGGTTTTCGTAGACCGCCTGGTCCACGCCGTCATTTTCCCTGGGAAGAAGGAACATAATCTTTACTGAGATCGATTCCAAGGTCCTTGAGATGAGTGTTAGTAATCTTGACTTTGCCTCCTTTGCCACCTTTCTTCTTGGTCTTGCGGCTTGCTTGTTGCGGCTTGACAGTGGAGGACGATGACGATGTTAGACCGGCTTCTTGTAATTCCAATGGTAATGCATGAACCGGAGGAGTTTGCAAAGAATGCCACATTTCCCGAAATTCTGTGGAATGAAGATATACGGTTTTTGTAAACAGACAGTCGGAGGACCAGGGGCAGGAGAAATGCTCAATAAGTTGAACAAAAAAACGGAACCAGTGGTTTGGCCCATCTGAAATGGCTGAATATTAATAATTATACCGGGTGATTCCGAGACCTACCTTCGTCCAAGGCGCCCCTCTGAGGTCCCAAGTTTTCTCGGCATCCTAGTTCATCAAAAAATACAGTTTTGACCATTCCCTCTTTACCGCCAACACCCTCAGTCCGGTAAACTAAAATTTTGCCTTCATTTTCAAGCTTGAGAATCCATTTTTAGGTTATTCAGCCAGCAGTCGCAGGTAATGATTGTGCATGAAGAGGTGCGCAGTTTCAGAAGCGTAGAGAGGAATGCCGCCGAGAAAATAACACACAGCTCATCGTTTAACAACCAGAACAAAACCTCTCTCCCCACACAATGTTTGAGGATTTATAGATTTACCTCGGTGATAGCAGACATGACGTTTGGCCAACTTCGCTTCAAAGTAACCACTGGCATGCCACCACGGCTGGAGAACCGTTGCAGAAGTTCAAGGACTTGTTGCGGATTATTGATCAAGTAGTCGGGCTAGAGTGATGCCATAAATATTTGAGAGACAGAGCCATCATACGGGTACATCAACAATAGATTCAGTGAATTGATGTGAGGTAAGAAGGGGAAGGGGAAGTTACAGATTGTGTTCAAGATCTGTGAACGTACTCGATAACTCCAGAGTTTGACCATGCCCTTGTCAGTTACATTGACGCGTTCATGAGAGTTAAAAGCATCGTATAGTTCTTGATTGAACGGAATATCGGTGTGTTCGGAGAGTAGACCTCGAACTCCGGTGATAGCCTCTAGATCAGACAAATTCATCGGACCTCCATTGGCCTAGACTCAAGAGGCACACCGAGGGTGAATAAAACGAAATTTATTTAAAAGATCTCTATCCGTTGTCAGTCCATCGACTTGGCTCCGACCATCTTGGGTTTAGTTATCGCAGTGATCCTATTTATTTACCCTTAGTGCATCCACCAACTTGAAGACTTGGGTGGCAAACTGTTTGGGCGGGCCCGAACTATCGACGATGGGAGGAGCTAAGGAGAACGAAGGGCATGAGAAGGAGCGCTTTGAGGGGAATCTAGACCGAGAGAGAGAAAATAAGAGGCCAGTGTCGATTCACCAGTTTGGCCGGGCTTCTTCTTTTTCTTCTTGGGGAGTACTGTAGCAGAGCCGTTTGTTGATGAAAGAGGATCGAGTTTAGGTGTTTCAGAGGGAGGAGTTGCTAAAGGGGAAATGGTCTCATCATTGGCGAGGGTTGCTTAAGCAAGGTGAAGAAGACCGAGACCATGTGGCGAAACTTTTTACCTGCTGGTTGACTGAGTGGAGATGGCTTTTGAGGGGCGAATCTGGGCGCTGGTAAGGATGGAAACTTGTTGGACATCGCCAGTGACAAGTCTTGTTAGAAATGAGACCTCGTTGCTGGTTTGGTTGGGCTGTCGTAGTTCGTCTGATCGATAGGTTTCTCAAGTTGGTTGCAGAGGTGGTGGTCGGCTTGCTTTTCGCCTGCCAAGTCTGCTTTCGGCAACTGCAACCTTGGAGAGGGTCTCGACGTACCTTTCACAGATTGTGGCGTGAAACCAGCTGGATCCGAAACCTGTGAAAGTGACGGTGTGAGACCTGTACGAGCATCTCCACCCGGTCCAAAACCGATGTGGCAGCCTGGTCGCGATAAATCGGACCCACGCAACTGTTATTGACGAGTTAGGGAACGGGTCCCACCCTTGTCCACCGTGAAAAAGTTCATGTCACTTGCTTATAGAAAGTACCATCAAGGAATCTCTAGCTAGAGCTATCTCCAATCTCTACCTCTAGCTATCTCCATTCTTAAACCAATGATTTGGTGCACAATCACTGTGCAGTGGACCTTGGTTAATGTGAAGAGTGAGAGGAATTGGGAAGCCAAAAGTATCATATCACCCAGTCTGCATGGTAAGAGTAATATATGGTGTTTAAAGCCTGTTTGGGTGGAACCTAAATTTATTCAAGATTTGTTTCAAGTGTGCATGGGATTGATAAAAGTCACCTTGGCACTAATCAAAGTGACCTTTGTGCCAGGTTGAGGTTGACTTGGTGCCTGGCCAAATAAGTTGGGCACCAGGCCAAGTTTATCTTGGTGCAAATCAAAGCTAGTTCCATTCACCCACATAAAACATGATCATATTTTTTTATGAAAATTGATGGTTCAAAAGTCTGGGGGAGGGAGGCTGGTTGGTTTGGTGTAATCATTGTTGATTGGCATCAAGAGGAGCTTGGTTGGGCACCAAGTTTTAACACCTGCAAGCCCAGCCTAAGCTCCCTGGGCACCAATCCAAGTCCTGCTTGGCACCCAAAAATTTTGAACTTGTAAAGGTGCACAGATGTGCTTTATGCACCATGGGTATGTACAGTGGGTAGACAAGAGTCTTACGACTATTTTCTCAAGTGGGCACACCCAGGTAATTTAAGAAATGTAGATTAAGCCCAGGAAGGTAGATGGTTTGTGTTGACCACTCCACAATCAATATCCATTTCAAGTTGATGATGTTCAACAACCAAACCATCTGGGTTTCTCAATTACCTTCCAATTTTTTATGATCAATCAAGAAAACAATGTTGGCAAGTAACTTTTTTCAAATTTGACCTGCTTATCTCAAATCTATTTTTTGTGATTTCCTTTTTGAAGATTTGAATTTCTATAACTATCATTCCATCTAACACATCCAGGAATTCAAGGGAGCCAATCCTTCATGAATTTTTCTTCTTCAAACAAATTCTAGAGTCATTCAAAGGTGATTTTTCTTAAACCAAGAAATGAATGATTCATCTTAAAATGCCTCAAAGACATCAAAACTATTCCAAGGAGAAATTGAATATTTGGTATGAATCTTTGTGACACAAAGAGCCTTTCTGAGAAGTTCTCATGAATCCCAATAGTCCTAGATCACCGGTTTACTTTTATTTTGACCCAGCTATCAAAAAATTAACATCAATCAATTGTAGAATTATTGACTTGTAGAAACAAAAAAATTTCCTTCTTTACATTTAAAATTTTAATTTTCATCCCCCTTGAACAAATAATAAACAAGAAAGAACATTGGTGGTACCAAAATTTTAATTTATTTTGGATCTCGCATGTTTTTCAAGTATTTTGAATGTTTGATTCTTTTATCATGAATTTCAAATTAATTTTGGTTTCAGATTGTTACTTGCATTGTAAGAAAATAGTTTTCTCTGAATAATATAGAAAAAACTAAACAATTTTTCATCATTTTCTGTCAGCTTGCTAATATTTGAAGAGAAACCCGTCAAATGAAGAAACAAAAAATAATAAGAAGACACAAGAAATTAGTAAGAAAAATCCAAATATTATTGAAAATTTGGATTCTCCACCCAAAATTACGTTGGTTCAATGACTGACTCCACATCAGAATTCTTACACCTTAACACCTTAAAATAATATTTTAAAAATGGTCCAAAACTCACAACAGCACTATTGTGTTTTTGGCCAAATAATATTTCATTTGTATTTTCAAGTATAGGTCTCACAACTAAAATTACTTCAGAATTGATGAATTATGTATAGTTTAGGGGTTATGAGAAAAAAGGATTTTTTTTGAAATTTCCACTTGCAGCCCTTGCGCCTCAAAGCAGCCCCACATGTATAAATTAATCAGATACCACATGCAAAGCCTGCACCAGATTCCTTCATGCAGAAGATTTGATCCTGCACACAGCAGGTCTGATCTGCGCACCTCACATCTGAAAATGAAAAAATATTGAGCAAAGGTAACACACATAACTACTACAACACAGAAGGATCATCCATGCATATTTAATAACATAAAAAATTCATAGAGGAAAATTCAAAAACATGATATGTCAAATTGAAATGCAGGAAATAAAACTAAAAATTATTTAAAATTGAAAATAAAATATTACCAGGTACCAAAATAATAACAGATCCAAATCTTTGAAGAACAAAAAAAATATCAAAAGACCTTCCAATAATTTAATAGAAAATATTGAAGGGATTAGAAGATGATGAGAAATCATTAAAAACCTGATAATGGTCCTTCTAGTCAAATAAAAATAGTATGAAAAAGGATCACTTGGAGGATCAGAAAAATTAAAAAATAAAAATAATGACAGATCCTGATCAAGAATAATGCACTGATCCTGCAGATACAAGATAAGCTGAGCTAAAGCACCAAGAGGATGAGCTAATCCAGCTCTGGCTGGCTTTCTAGCGTCATAAAATGAGCCATGACCTCTCTAGGTGCCCCAAGGAAGCTCTCATAACCCCAAAAAGGTATTTATAAAGCACCTTCTTTGGCTTTTTTCCACCCAGAATTAATCAGATATCATCCCAGAAACCATGAAAACTGTGATCAAGTGCTTATAAACAGATAACAAAGTGATTTTTGGAATTAATCTGAAGCTATGTTAGTATTTATTCAACCCTTACTGCTTTTTGAATGGAAGATAAATCATCAAGCAGCTCACCTTTGATTTGAAAACCTTCAAACTGTGAACCTCTGCTGGTACCCAGCAAGTGACTGCTTAAGATAGTAAGTTATTTCCTTCCTAATCTGACCTGTGTGATACCATTGCCCAGCCATACTACCACCTTAGTGGGAAATACCACCTTATTGTTAACTCATAAGGTCCCCATCATTCCATGGTACCAGATTCAAGTTTAATATCCTGAAGAAGAGGTGTTAAAGACCCCCAGTCTGTAAAAACTGTGTCAACTTTTTTTTATTATTTATCATTATATGGGAAAAAATTAAGCCAAACCATTTGTACCTTGGATAATCATAAATCATATTTCTCCTTTTGAAGATTTTTTATTGTTTATTTTTCAAATTTTTTTCATTTTTGACATTTCTCACTTCTAGTAGCTGAAGGATTGCAAGTTTTCTGGTATCTAGGAGCTGAAGGTTTCAGATTTTGCTTGAAAAAAGTACTGGGAAGTACAAGGGCTGTTTTTTTTTAGTAATTACCAAGACTTCTGTCTTAACAAAGTAAAAGGTATTGTTTTATCATGTGAAATGCAGTGTGAAATGTGTAGACCAGTATGGCACCCCCCCAAAAAAAACTTCTCAACTTATTCAAAACAAAAAAATTTCTTTTGGATACCCATTGGATCATTTGGGGCCAATTGTTTTGTCATCTTTTCTGCCACCTGAGTGTATTTCTTCACCCAATTTGATTTTATTTTTAAACCATGTATAATGGAACAAGGGTATGCTGCCACAAATTTGGGGAGGCATTCAATTTTCCTGGCCCAGTATGGAATTTTCCTGGTGGAAGCATGGATAGATGAAAATTGCATAATTGTCACAACAGCCCTAGAAATGCAAGGGGTGGATGGCACAGGCACTACTTCTCCAAGAACTCAGCATAGGAAAACAATGTATTAAAAGGGATGAGGAGTGGAATGAAGACAAGGGTTGATGAAGTAGGGGTTGAGATGGATTCAAAAGTAAGTCTCTGAAGGAGACTGGATGAATGAATCCTATGAGAGTAACACCAGAGGGGAAGGTGAGATGAGTAAGGCAGGTTGGTTGGCTTTCTTGTGCTGAGATGAAATCTATTGGAAGGGAACTAAAAAATAAGAAATAGTATCCTTGGGGGGGATTAGTCCCAGAGGGAAAGAGAGGCCAGTATATGTGAGAACCAGGGAGGAGGCCCTAAAGAGTGAGTGTCTGGTTCTGGGTCTGAGATTCCATTGGCATTAAATGTTGACCTATTGGGCTGGAGGCAGCGGCTTGTTAAAATAGGTAGGCACTTATGTGTGTAATCCAGATTGGATGCCAATATGGGCCTCTCCAGCCCATTGGAAAATCACGCACACCATACAGGACTGTGAAGATGTCACTGATTTGGGGAAATTGGCCTCAAAACATGTGAAATAAGTCATTTTGGACATGGGCCCACATGGGCTTGAGGTGCCATTATTTGGCCTCCTCTGTATTATGGACTTACTTGGCCAGCCAGGCCAGCCTTCCAAATCAGTAAATTCTCACATTTGGGCTTGGAAATCTCATTGGGGCTATTGCCTGTGTTGAAGCTTCTTTTTCTTACACTTGGCCCATGCGGGGCAGTTTTAGGGGGCAGAAAAATTCATTTGGAGTTGCTCCAACTTTACTGTTTTTTTGCAGCTGTGGCAGAGGGGGGGCGCAAAAATTTCTCCCCCCATGCCCTCACCTCCATCACCACAAGGAAGGGGAAAAAGCAACCAGTCTGGTTGCATAAATGCCACCGCTGGTGGGGGGGGGGACCTGAACACCTCCTCCACCATACAGGGGCCATCTTCCCCCCCCCCCTTTTACTAAGGGGGAGAATGGCCAGGCTGTGGGGGATCTGAACACCCCCCAGCCCAATTTTGAAGCAATTCCTGTTGAAATTTCATAAAAAAAAAAGTAGTCAGACTGATGTATTTGCCTTCCAGAAGCTACATTGACTTCACCATGAGATATCCCAATTGGGATAAATTGTTGCAGTCACCAGAGCCAGCATATTGCAACCTGGAGTTATGGTATTTTAAGATTTTCTGGGCACATGCCCAAGTCCCACTTGGAACAGTGCCCAGCGGGCTTGATTTCTGCATTGGGTTCTGCTGCGGATCTTGGCACACATCCAAGTTCTGCTTTGCCAAGGCCAAGCTGTTGGCACCCCCCCTCAGTCACTCCATCCCCCTCCCTCCCTTGCTCCCTTGCTCACTCACTCCTCTCACCATCACTTTTGCTTTTGCCTCAACCAATGGAACAATGGTTAGTTTTTTTTTAATTTTTTTAATTTTTTTAATTTGTTTTTTCTATTTTTTTTTTGGAACAGGCGGAAATTATCAAAAGAGAGCTCAAAACCCTAAAAGATGACCCCAAAGACAGTTTGAATGGCAATGATGAGTTGGAGATTGAGGCCAAAAAAGAATTTTCCCAAGAACCCTCAAGGAACTCTGAGATTTGAATCAAAGATCCAACCAAAAGAAGGCAATTCTGAAAGCAAAATTGAGTCTGGAAAAAAACCACAAGCATCAAAACAATTGAATTACTCACAACAAATGCAATCATCAATCCCAAAGTTTTCAACCTTATCTGCAAACAAATTGTAGGGAATGGCATGAAGGTGAGTGAGGAAATGTAGCCCTTCAAAGTCTCACGTTGTCAAGTCCAACACATCAAGAACAAAGATCCAAATGTGGTTAAGGTCAACAAAAAACAACCGTGGAAGTTTACCAATGAGATGAAGATGACCATCATTTTCCAACTTCAGCAGCAAAAAACCACCACCCTCAATGAACTTCAGGAATTCCTCAAAGATAAGTTTGATTTAGGTGTTTCAACCCAGGATATTAGTAACCTGATCCATGATATGGATATATCATGGAAACAGGTTACTAATATTCCATATTCCTGGAATAAGCCCCAGCTTATTGAGAAAAGGGCCAATTTTTTCCAACAATGTGGGTTGGATCTGGAGAAGACAATTGTTTTTTTTGAAAAGGCAGGTTTTGACCTCCATTCATTCTGGGGCTTGGGATATGCTCCCTCTGGTAAGTCAATCACCTTTTTCATTTTTTAATTGATCATGTTTTTTATCAATCATTTTTCTTATTGCTTGTTTTGTTCTTTTTTGATTGATAATTGATACTTATTTACGTATCTTTTTTCCTAGGTCAACCTGCGGTCTTGAGCCTTGTGCCCAAGGCAAAACAAGTGACCCTCATAGGGGCCTTTTTGATTGAAGGGTTTGAAACCATGAGCTCCTCAATGCCAAAAGGGTTAGGCCCAAAGGAATAGGAGCAGATGAATTATGCCTATTCCTTGGGAGCCTCACTCTCCAAATTCCACCCAATTCCATCATCATCATGGATAATGCTACAATCCATCAAGGCCAGCAATTTGAAAAAATCCAGGAAACCATCTTCAATTAAAAAAAATTTGGATCAAGTTCCTCCCACCTTACTCAACATTTTTGAATCAAATTGAATACGCCCTCCACTCAATCAAGGGCTATGTCAAATCAAAAGAACCTCCAAATTGTGCAATTCTTGTGACTCAAATCAAGCAGGGGATTCAGGAGGCAATAACCCCAGAAAAATACCACAATTTTTTTATTCATTATCAGCGGCTTTACCTTCCATGCGCTGACTTTCAACAAATTACTGGGAAATTTTTGTCTAACCCCAATTAATATTTTATAGTTCTTTCTCTTTTTTTATTTTTTGTTTTATTTCAAATTTTTTTATTTTTTTTAATTTTGTTTTGTTCAAAAAAAAATACATTTTTTTTAGTCAAATTGTATCTAAATAGGGCCTATCAGAGTTAGTAAACCCACCATTAGAAACTTGCCATTTTTTTTCACCAAACCCGCCCTTTTCATGGCGGGTTTCTGAAATACACATACCCCCTAACTGGTGTATTTCAAAATGGCGGGTTTCATGAAAATGGCAGATTTTAATCATCAAACCTGACATTAAACCCACCATTTATGCATCATCATCCATCCACCATCCATCAAATCTAAAACACCCATCCAAATCAGAAAATCCATACCAATCCCATCTCCATTGCTTCAGGCACATCTCATCTCCATTGCTTCACATCTCCATCCCTTCACATCTCTATTGATTCACATCTCCATTGCTTCAAATCCCTATTGCTTTGCATCTCTATTTCTTCACATCTCCATCTTCAAATAGGTAAAAAATGTTTGTTTTGTTTTGTTTTGGTTGTTCAACCAAGAATCCTAGGCTGACTCACTCCCTTTTTTTTCTTTTTTTTCTTAGACAAAACTGACCCAACACCTCACTCCACCATACCACCCACATCACCCCACCAAACCACTGGTCCACTCTCCTCCTCACCCACCACCTTTGGCACCCCTGGTGAGCTCTCCTCATCCTCCTCCTCATCCTCCCCATCATCAGAAGCTAACCAATTTTTCCATCCCCCTCCAGGCACCTTCAGGTCCTCAGGTAAGCTCCCCCCCTTCCATCCTAGCTGAATCCTCCCTCTTGCCCACTCCTTCACCACCCCCCCCCCCTCCTTGCTTGCTTGCCAGGCCCATCACCGCCCCCCCTCCTTGCTTGCCAGCCCCACCACTTCCCCCCCTCCTCGCTCGCTTGCTCCTTCACCACCCCCCCTCCTTGGTTGCTCACCGGCCCCACCACTGCCCCCCCTCCTTGCTTTCCGGCCCCACCACCACTCCCCCCTCCTTGCTTGCTCACTCCTTCACCCCCCTTGCTTTCCAGGCCCACCAGCCCCGCTGCAACCCCCAACTTGCTTTCTGGGCCCACCACCGCCCCCCCCTCCTTGCTTGCTGGCCCCACCTCTGCCCCCTCCCGCCCCACCTTGGCCCCCCCTCCTCACTTGCCCCCTGGCGCCACCGTGCCCCCCCTCTCAATTGCCGCGGCCCACCCCCCTCCCCCTTGCATTGGCCTCCCCCCATCAATGCCTGCCCCCTAACTCCTGCCTGCCCAGCCAACCAACCTCCCCCCCTCCCTGGTTCCCGGGCCCTGCCTACCCGGCCCCAGGCCAAAACCCAACCCAACCCAAAGGCCCAGCCCAATTCTCTCACACCCCAGGAAGTTTTTTTCTCTCTTTTTTTTTGGGTGCTGATGTGATGTTTTTTTTTTTTTTTTGGTACTGTTTTTTTTTTTTTTTTGGTACATTTTTTTTTGGTACAGTTTTTTTATTTTTGTTTTGTTTTTGGTGATCACGTTTCTGGTGAACTTGGGATCAAGTCCGGGTTTGGTTTCATTTTTTGATCTAATCTTGTTTTGCCAATGATTTCCATTTGACTGACTGTTTTTTTTTTCAATCCCTCAACCGCTATTGGTGAATGTCCAATTCTTCTCCCAAACCCCTCAAAATGTTACACAAACAATCAAATACAGTTTTGTTCCTCACCCAAATCTAAGTATGGGATTGGGAGGGAACAAGATGGAAGGAGATGTCTTGAAAAACACACAGAGAGGTGAGAAGGGTAGGGCTGCTCACAAAAAGAGGCTTCAATCTTGGGATTAAGAAATGTCTTTGGAAGTTTCTGAGGAAGGTATTAATGAAAAGGTTGTCTGGTCTGGTTGAAAACAACGTCCTTTGGATCTGTACCCTTCCATTGTTGCCAAATCTGATGGCCAATTTTTTTTCCTGACCTGGGATTTGGAATTGACTTCAAGCAAAAAGGTGTGGTCAAAATGGTTTGGGCAGCCAATAAGTACAAGCATTTTACTTTTCCTTCTGTGGAGAATGCCACTCATACAAGAATGGCAATGTCAATGAAAATAAACAAAACAACTAGAAACACTTGCAGGGACTTGGGGAGTGGGAAATTAATATAATCCAGGGAAAAAAATATAAATAAAAAGAAAAAATATATTTTTATTGGTGGGGTTAAAAATAGTCTTAAGCATTGTTGTAATCAAAAATTATTTTTTTTTCTTTTTAAGTTTTTCATCAAAGCAAATATATTTACAAGCCCAGCATTTTAGTAATCTTCTTTAATTCATCTACTGTTCTGCTGCTACCAAGTTATGCTGCAGCCATTGACAACTTATCCTTTTTTTATGTTGCCAGTTTTTCCCTCTCCATTTGCAGTTGCGCTTGCTTTTGATCCTTCTCCTTTTCCTCTTTTTGAAATTCTAGCTCAGCCTGTTTCAACTTCCACTCAGAATCCCATTTTTTCTGATGAGCCAAATTCTTGGCTTTATGCTCTTGAAAATCAATAGCCAGTTGAAAATCCCACTTCTCCTTTTGAAACCAAAGTTTTTCAGATTGAATTTGCAATTTTACTGTTTTTCAGAGGGGAATAGGAATGAGCTTGATTTTGAAAGCAAGGAGAATCCAATGGGCTTACTTGAATCTTTCTTCTCCATGATCTCCTCAAAGCCTGAAAAATTTGAAGTGTTTCTCCTCTTTTGAATGCTATTGGGGTTGATTTTGATGGAATCAGAGGCCTTTTGATTTGATGCAAAGTAGGTTTGTGTGGGAATATCATTTCTCTCATTTGAAGGGGATGTTGGAGGCCCAATTGGTTTGAGTTTTTGGCCATTCAGGAATGGATGAGCTTGTTTCTTTCAAATCTAAATCAGTCAGGATTAACTAGACAGAAGAGAAAAGAACTTGCTTCCTTACTTGAGAAGATGTTGATGGCAATGGTGATATGGGAATGACATCCTCCTCATCGGCCAAGTTCTCCAGTTCTTCCACCCCAGGAAGAGAGAAATCCAAAGAAGGAAGGGAGGGGTCCAAGGTTGGGTTTGACTTCTCAATCAATGCGGAAGTAGACGTGATTGGAGCTGATTGCATTTGAATATCCTCCTTGGCATTGGATGGGGGCCACTCATAGGTTTCTTGGGGATCACCATTGCTAGGCTGAGCATCTCCAGCCAAGTCCTCAGTGTCAAATGAATCCAACTGTTGGGCATCAAAAGCAGCTCGGGGGTAATGTTGGTCTTCTTTCCAAATATTTTATAAATTTGAATATAAAAAGGACAAATGGAGTCCAAATTATCAACTAACAAGTTGATTCCCTTGGCTTTTTCAGAGTTGGTGATACCAAAGCCAGTGGAGATTAAAATGAAGTGTGCCTTTTTGTACTTGGCTCAATAATTCTTGAATCACTCCGTCATCTGTTTGGATGACAGATCCAGCCTACCTTTTGTTTTATTCTTGAGTTCATTGGCCATCAGGAGATAACCATTGACCTTAGAGGATGGAGGTTGGACAACGTGTGTTTCATTGTGGGATCCAAAGCAAGCATTGTATTTGAACAGAATTTTGAGCCAGTTTACCAGGATGCTGTGATAAGCTCTCTTGAGCTGACTTGAGCCTTTGCAAGCTGATGAGGGAGGATTGTTGGATGTTGAGTTCCTGGGGGATGCTTGCTTTGGTCCATTGGATTGTTTAGTGGACTTGCGGGGGGGATTGCTGAGGGGCCATTTAAAAACAGTAAGGGATGAAGGGATGAAGGTCTATGAGAGTGTTTAAGTGGTGAGAGTGATGATGTTATGAGAGGATGAGAGTCATGAAGCAAAGAGAATAGGAAGAGATGAGAGTTATGAAGTGACAAGAGGGATAAAGCAATGAGAGTTAGTATGTGATGAAAGCAATAAAGTGATGACAATAGTGATCCAATGAGAGTTAGCTGGATGTGATGAAAGCAATAAACAGATGAGAGAAATGAAGTGATAAGGATAGTTATCCAATGAGAGTTATCTGGATGTGATGAAAGCAATAAAGTGATGAGAGTGATGAAGTGATCAGGATAGTGATGAAGAGATGAAGAGAAATGAATCAAATTTTTTTTCCAATGAGGTTGGAGTTAGAAGGAGGTGGGAAGCCAGGGGTGGATGACGTGGAAAGGTGGTGGAAGCCTTGAAATACTTTATTTGAAAAAACCCACTTATTTACAGGTAACTCTGACACCTCTGATGTGAAATAAGTGGTTTTTTTTGATTTTTAATGGCGGGTTTTCTTAAATCTGATACGCCCTAATGTTTAGCAAAGAAATAAAAAAAATATGTTTAAATTTTTGCCCCCAATCATAGATTTGGCGGGTGTGGCCAATTGGGTTGGTTATGAGCCAAGCCAAACTTTGGCCTGACCCACCAAAACTTGGGTCTGTGCCAAGTTGGGCTTGGCTATGTGCCAAGTGTGCTTTAGGGGGTGCCAAGCAGGCTTTAGGGGGTTCTCAGTGCACTTTAGCCAAAATCAGGCAAACTTTGGCATGTGCCCAGACAAGCTTGAAATGCCATATCACAATTGGGATAACTCCTGTAGTTGCGCAACATCAGAGCTCCTGTCAAAATACAGACCAGTCCATCCTCCTCCCCTGACTTCCCCTGTCCCATCCTCAACCTTGATCCTCTCCTAGACACAACCACCTCAAAAAAAAAAAATCATAAAATCCCCTAAAGAGACCAATGACCATCTCTCAAACCTCCAACCTCTCAAGACCAAACAATCAAACAACTGAGGAATCAAACATCCTCAAAAAAACAACCAATTGATAGACCTCATACATAATTAAGACCCAAAAAATCAACAAAGGACTGATAAATTGCCAAGAAAACCATCTCCAAACTAAAGAAAATCTTCCAATAGTCCCTCAGCAACCAAAAAACCCAAAGACCTCAAACAAATAGCTCCCTCAAAAGCCTAAAAAGGGAAGGAAACTAGAACATCAACCAACAACCTTAGACCAGGACTTGAACACCAAACAGGGTAGACTTTAAAAAAATCAACACCATCCTCATCCATCTCAAGCACAGAGCGGTCTGAAAGAAAACCCTGACTGCTGCCCAAGACCCTGACAAGCCAATTCAGAATACATGTTACTCATTTCCTATTGTTACTTGAGCTGAAGAAAGAGGACTCCTTTTCTGACCTCATACTCAAACAATCTTCTTTCTGTTTATCTTTGACTCTGTTTCAACTTAAACCTACGCAGTCAGCTCAGTTTCTGATTCTAGAAAAAGAGTCATAAAGTCAAATTCAGGATTAAGAAACCTGAAGTTCAACAATGACCTGGGGGCATCAACCCACAGGGCCCCTGGAGGGGGATTTTATAACCCCCCAGAGAATCCATCTAAAGAGGGGGGGGGAGCGCTGCCATGCACATTGTGGCAGCTATGGAAGGTGAAAGGCTGGCCCAGGGAGAGCCTCTCCCAGCCATTTTTGAGCCATACAACAGAGTGCAAGAGGCACCAGGCTGTTTGAAGGGGGGCTGGTAGACCACAACCAGCCCAAAAAACCATAAGGGTAGGTTAGGCCTGGCTGCAGAGGTCAGCCAGGCAGGATTCAAACAGTAAAGTGGATGGCTCAGCCCCTTTTAGGTGGATACAGAAAATTGGACCTGAAGGGTCCAGTCAGGATGGCCAGAATCAAATGCCAAGTGGGCTGTAGAGGAAAAACTAAGTACTAGGGCTTGTAGGGCCTGTAGAGCTCTTTTGGGGCAGCAATTATTACTTTTATATTGTTGTATCATGAACCCACAAGATTCCAATGTTTATTAATTAAGGAGGTGTCCTCCCCACTATTTTCCCATCATCCATTCAAATTCATCAAATCAATTATACAACACATTTTTTCAGCTTGCTCCTATTGCAGAGCAAGCTGCAAAAGTAACAAAAATAACATAAAAATAAATAACATCAAAATTAAACTAAGAAGGATTAGAAAAACCAAGGAATATTATTGCAGAAATGGATTCTACACCCAAAATTAGGTAGGGTCACTCACTGACCCCACCCTTGAAATCCAACTCCTTATATTTTTAAATAATTAAGAAAGGAAAGACCAAAAAACCACAGCACCATTATGCTACTTTTTTGGCCAATTATAAATTTCACATGTATTGTCACATATAGTTTTCACACCTAAAATTCAGTCAGACTTGAGCTGTTGTGTATATTTTAGGAGTTACAGACGGAAATGTGTTCTGGCACAATTCCCGCACGCAGCGGCAGCAGCCAATACACTCGCGTGCAGCTGAGCTGCAGCACTGTCACCCTGTCAAAGCAGTGTACGCAGCCCTGGGCCTCTGACAAGTACGCAGCCGCAGGACTACAAGTTGACCAAGTGACAGGCGGCCTGAGAAACCTGGGTACCACGTAACGTGCTGCAACCTACACAGGAACATTCTAAATATGTAATAAATGTTCCCGTGGATAGTAGGTAGTCTAAAAATACAAAAAAGTATATAAAAATACCTAAATAACCTTTATATGTATTTTTTATTAAATATAATTTAAAATACCAAGAATGTCAAGAATGAGATAATGACTATTACTAAAAATATATTAAAATACTTAAATATGCCATTATGAGAACTAAAAGACATCACTATTTTTTGTGACATACTAAGAAAACTAATGAAGTAAAAACATTACATAAATACTCGTGACTTATATTTTTAAATAATTATTTTTAGTAAATCAATTAAATTTGAAAATAAGGATAAAATCAATGTCATGACTTTACTCCAATTATTTAATACATAATGAGAACTCACCTGACATCAGAATATCTTTAGGAATGTCTATTAAAATAATTATTAACTTTCTGGGAACATTTAATAAGGATAATTAATTAAATAATAAATAAATTGGGGAGATTATTGTTATTCACACATCCAAACATCAATTATAAAGTAGAATAATTCCCGTACCCTGTGGAATTAGATGTTACCCATGCTACAGCACCATGAAAACGTGACAGGCTGCCACTTTTTAACCTGATAGCCTCACTTTCTGTCCCTTTGAACCCCTGTACCCCTCAGAAGGACAATATTGGGGCTCAAAAAGCTATAAATAAAGAGCTCTTTTGAGGATATTGATACCCAGAGACCCAGTTATATTTACATCCAGACACTGTTCCGAGGTAATCAAATACTTATTAGAGATAAGTAAGTGATTTATGGCTTTAGTCTGATTAATAATATCCGTCCCCAACCCTTTTTATCAATTTAAACTGCTGAACAACCTTATAACCCCAGTAAACAGGTTTAACCCATCAGTGCACATCCCAAACAGGTACCCAAAGGATTTAATAATATACCATAAAGTTTTATTATCCTTTCTCTGTTGTGGAAGCTTGGTTAAAAAGTCCTGCCACTCCACCGTGTATTTTATATACATATTATCTTTGGGAAATATATCCTTTAAGAATATAAATTAAAGGTTACAAAGTAACCAGGTCTATGTGTTTTCATACTGAATTCCCTAAAGAGAGGTGTTAAAGATCCCCAATTTAATTGTGGCCCTCTATTAAAATATTTAATAATCAATTTATTTATATTGATTAATAAAAATAAACCATATCCAAACCAATCAACCTTGAAATAAGCTTTATCCAAATAATTTATGTATTTTTGCTGCATTTATTGAATAATATATTTATTATTTATTCTATCACCTCTGGTAGCTAGAGGATAGAAAGGATCTTGGCATCCAGGATGCTGAGAATTGGGGGTCTGGCTGGGAAATATTCCATTTTATTATATTTAATACCTTGGACCAGACATTTCAAGTGAAATTAAATCACAGATAAATTTATCCGACTTTTTAACAGTGATTTATTGTTAAATTCTTTTGCAGTGGATTTCAAAACCAATGCAGAATTAATAATCTATTATTTAAATCTTTTAAAGATAATAAAAGAAGAATATATCAAAAATTATAAACCAACTGGTTGGGAAGCTTTGACTCAAGCTGAGAAACTTAATATTTCTTCTGCACATAAATGCCTAGATAAACTCCTTGAACAAGAAGATCTTTAGAGGAATATCAACTTCCAGGCCCTGTTAAGGAAACATAAAGCTTGGAAGAAATACCGTATAAATTACTTTTTGAAATATAAAAGTAAGTATAAAACTTGTATTACCTCATTATTTTCATTGAAATGATATTAATATATTTTATTGACTTATGAAATATCTTTTAACCACCAGTGAACCCTCCCATTCCAGAAACCACTGTCACTGAAGTTGATTTATTGGACCAAGAAGTCCCAGATATCTCTGGACGCCCTGAAAATATTTATTATATGGGTGAAGACCTCATTGGAACACACCAAGATCCCGGAGGATTACCTTTTAAGGATCAATTTAATCCCAATAAATTCCTGGTACCTTTGAATATCAACTTAAGTAAGTTTTAAATAAACTTATTTTTACAAATTTTTCTTGAGAAAAATACTTATTAACATTTTATTCAATATGAATAGATGTAACACAAGAGCTTCAGGGAGAATTCCCTACTATGGATCTTTGCCAGGAGCCCCCAGTAACCGTGAGACCACCAATAATGAAATCCTTGAGGGGACTGGAACCTGTGAATCAAATGTTGGTGGAAAAGGAACAGCCCCAAGTACTGTTGCCCTCCCCCAACCAAGAGCTGGAGAAGGTAGTTGAATCAAGCCCCCCTCCATTACAAGAAGGTTCCCTGCAGCCACCCCAGCAGAATCTGGCCAAGGAAGCCAAGATCAAAGACTTAGTCAGATAGCACATGAAAAATTGGGAAGAGTTCAAAGAAGCCCAAGCCAAGGAGGAAATGGTATCTATGAAAAAGATAATCTCCCAGGCAAAAGCTACCCAGATAGCTCTTCAGAAAATTATTCCAAGGAAAGAGGTAGAATCCTACATAGAAAAGTGGAATCCTTGGGATCAATTAGCCCAACTGAAAGGCAGAGGATCAGGAAAGAAGATATCTTCTTCCCATCCAAAGCCAAAGGGAAAGAAGGATTGGGATCAGATAATATCCCTAGCTCAAAAGTGGAAAAAGGTGTACAAAAATTATCCTCTAATTCTGAACCCAGTAACTTGTCTAAACCAACCTCAGATGTAATTGCTTCCTTTTCTAATGATATAAGCCATAATTTCAAGATTTCTTGTGGAAATTTGGATGGTGTTTACACCCAAATGGATAATTTAACCTCAGTAGTGGCCAAATTAATTAATAACCAAACAAAATCTTTAGGAATGGAAGATATGAAAGAACATAAAGAACAATTATTGGAGACAATCAATCAAGGTAAAATCAGACAGACTCAAACAATTGAGAATATGTTATCAGGTATCCAAGAAGATTTTATTATTTCGTTTCAGCCTTTAAAAGAAGGAGTAATAAATACTACTAACTGCTCCATTCTGTCCCTTAGTTAGAAATTAGATCTGCTTAATAATAAAGTGGACCTGAAACTTAATCTGATAAAGAATGATCTTAGAGACTTAAAAGTCCATCTGACCAACCCCTTGGGGATTACCACAGAGGAACCCAAACCTCCCAGACAAACAACTACTGCTTATGCACAACACTTACTAGGAATGCATAGGAGTGACAAATTCAGGCCTAGTCCAACTCCTGAAATTGAAAAAGCCCTCAAAATTTTACCCCCAATTTCTAAATGGCCTAAGTTCTCCGGTGAAGGAGAATACAATCATATAAATTTCATTAAATTTATTGACTATACCATTAACTCTTATGACCTACCAGAAGCTCTAGATGTAGTCAGGCTGCCCAGACTATTTGAAGGAGTAGCTTTAGACTGTTTTATTAGTAAGAAGAAGAGGTGGGATCCTTACCATGGAATTCTTGTAAACTTCTAATTAAAGAACAATTTGGTTCTAGAATGTGGAAAAGAAAAATGATGAAAAATTTCAAAAATTCCTCATTTGATCCCTTCAAGGATAAGCCTCACAAATGGTGCTATGAACAGAAGAGAAGACTAAACTGCTTCTATCCAGATGCTGATAAAGAGGAAGTAAATGAAAGCATCCTCAAATTGTTTCCTGGAAATCTTAACCATAGTGTAAGATGCAGGATGAGTATGGATGCTGACTTACCAACTATAATAAATGTGTAAGAAGAATTCATAGACATGAATGGGTTAGAAAAGAAGGTTTCTTCTAGACCTAAAGAGAAATTCAATATTCACAAAACCAGAGAAAAACCCCCTCTGACAAATATCTCTGAAAATAAGAAACCTAATGAGAACAGGGATAAAGAGAGAATGCCTGGAACTTGTTGGAACTGTAACAAGACAGGGAATATGAGACAAGACTGCCCATTAAAAAAAAAGAAAGATAGCAGTCTTGGACGGAGAGCAGGAGGTTGAAGGGAATCAGAACTATGAAGATATAGCTGATACTGAAGGATCCCTTTCTGAATGTGAATTGATCCTGACCAACCCTGTTAATGTTATAGAAGGAAATCTAGGCACTTATATAGAAATCAATAACATCAATGGTGACTCTAGTTTGCCCCAACAATGGGACCCTAACATAATTCCTAGAAATATCATGGATGTTAAGCTTTTAACAGTTAAGAATATGAGTGGTAAGAGTTATACTACTGGTCAAACTTGTTATGCAACAGGATTTTATAAAGACAGACCTATAAGGTTATTACTGGATAGTGGGGCTTTTTGATCATGTGTCTGTACTGAATTCTTAAACAAATGGGATCCCAATTGGAAAGAACACCTTTTGCCCATCCCAAAAGCCAAGTTTAGATCTTGCAACTCTACCATGAATGCTATTGGAGTATGTACTTCTCCTATAATATTACCCCATACTAAAGGATCTTTGAGAATAATAGTGGAATTTGTGGTATTTCTCAACAGATTATGTGACTACCTGATAATAGGAAATGATGCTTTATGTCTATATGGCATAGATGTGTCCCAGAGCAAAGGGAGGTACTTCGCAGTGGGTGGTAATTGGGACAAGAAGTTTAAGATATGCACCATCAAATCTAACTTCCCCTCTTCCACTTACCAAAAGCATTTAGAAGAATTCAATCAAGAATACTTCTCTCAAGCAGCTCTAAATATGAAAATTTCTGAGGAACAGAAGAACAATATATTGAAAGTCTGCTTTGAGAACCAAAATGCTTTCTGTACTAAAGATCACTTGATTGGTGATATCAAAGGACATGACATGGTATCAAAATTAACTATTAAGCCTCCTTATCCTCCAAACCTAAGAAGACCAGCTTATCCCTCTAGTCCTAAATCTAGAATAGCTCTGGAGGAACATATCCAAGAACTGATAAACTTACAAGTATTAAGGAAACTAGGGCACCATGAACAAGTAGATGTGAGCATACCTGTAATCATATCTTGGAATGATGATAAGTCAAGGATGGTAGGAGACTTCAGAATGCTCAATAATTACACTCAGGTAGATTATTATCCTATACCCTGGATTGATCACGCCCTACATAACTTGTCCAAAGCCAAATATATCACTACTATGGATATGCTTAAAGGTTTCCACTAGATACCTATAAGCCCTGAAAGCAGAAAGTTTATGAGAATAATCTGTCATTTGGGAATATATGAATATCTTAGGATGCCCTTTGGTATAAAGAATGCCCCATCAAACTTCCAGAGAACAATGGATACAGTTCTAGGTACATACATCAGACAAGGATGGATGATGGTATATATAGACGATTTTATCATATACTCTGATGATTGGGATACTCATATTAACCAATTAAGATTAGTACTCCAGACTATCTCCAGAGCAGGATTGAAGGTGTCCATGAAGAAATGCAACTTTGGCTAAAAAGAATTGAAAGCATTAGGACATATAGTCTCTGGTCTAACTCTAGCTGCTGATAAAATTAAGATAGCTGCTGTCATGAATAGACCTATGCCTCAAAACAAAACAGAGTTACTGTCTTTCATTAGTTTTTGCAGTTATTACAGACAATACATACCAAAGTTTGCTATGCTAACTAAGAGTCTGTATGAAGTATGCAACAACAACACTCTATTTGAAATGACTCATGAGAGACTGAAAAACTATGAGGAACTAAAAATAGCTATGACCTCTACTCCTTTACTCATCCAACCAGATTACTCCAAGCCCTTCAAACAGTACATTGACGCCTGTATGGAAGGGTTAGGAGCTGCTCTACATCAAGAAAGGATAGAAGAATAGATACCAGTAGAGAAACCAGTACTCTTCATATCTAGACAGATCAAAGATACAGAAAAGAGATATGGAGCCAGTCAGTTGGAATGTTTGGCACTAGTATGGGCTTTAGAAAAGCTACACTATTACTTAGAAGGCACCACTTTTCAAGTGATCATGGACTGTAATGCTGTAAGAACTCTTATGAACATGAAAACCCCCAGCAGACATATGCTCAGGTGGAAAATTGCTATACAACAGTATAGAGGACAGATGACTATAGTGCATAAAGCTGGAGCTAAAAATCAGAATGCTGATAGTCTAAGTAGGAATGCTTTGCCTAATGACTCTAACAATCTAGCATATGACCCTGAAGATCAAGATATCTTTCCTATCCTGAACATCAATCTTTTTGCATTGAATGCTCCAATAATGGGGATCCACTTATGTGAATTAGATACTGCTTTCTTCAACCTAGTAAGGGACAACTACTCTCCTTAAATCAAGCTGCTGATTACCATGATGGAATGTGAATCCCCAGAACCAGCTCCAATAAATAGCCTACCTGCTTCATTAAACCCTATAAAGCAGGAAGGTTTACCTTTTGGGATGGTCTAATTTACTATAGACACCAACATTCCAGCGTATTAGAACTAAGCAACAAAGAATATATACAACATATACTCCAGGAATGCCATGACAACTGTTCATCAGGGCATCTGTCCACAGAGAGAACTTTGGAAAAAGTAAAACAAACTGCTTGGTGGATAGACTGGAAAGAAATCACTACTGAATATGTTACTAGCTGTGAAACCTGCCAGAAATCTAATAAAACTACTGGAAAAAGGTTTGGACTCTTCCAGAAAATCTCTGAACCTACAACCAGATGGGAAATCATTAATATGGATTTTGTAACTGGCCTCCCCCCTGGAGTTACTCATTCATATAACTCTGTCCTAGTTATAGTTTACAGATATTCTAAGAAGTCAAAATTCTTACCTAACCACAAAGAAGATAGTGCTATGGATTTAGCTTTACTATTCTGGAACAGGATCATAGCTGATGTGGGTATTCCCAAGATCAGTGACAGAGACCCCAAATTCACCTCTGAGTTTTGGAGGAATCTACATGATATACTGGGTACTACTCTAGCATTTTCTACAGAATACCATCCTCAAACTGAAGGATTAGCTGAAAGAATGATACAGACCCTAGAAGATAAATTAAGAAGGTTCTGTAGCTTTGGTATAGAATAAAAAAACTCAGATGGTTATTCCCATGATTGGGTAAGCCTACTCCCGGCTCTAGAGATGGCTTATAACATCAGTAAACATTCTGCTACCAAAGAAGCTCCTTACATACTAGAAAGAGGATGGATTCCAAAACTCCCTAGGAATAACTTAAACTATAACTTAGCCACTATTCATCCAACATCTCTTGACTTTAAGAAGATGATAGATCTGGCAAATAATCATGCTCAGAAATTTGTAGAAGAAGCAGTAGAATACAACAAACAAAGATGGGACAAATCACATAAAGAACCTGACTTTAAAATAGGAGATCAGATCTTGATATCTACAACCAATTTCAACAATCTAGCAGGTAACAGAAAACTGAAACCAGCCTTTGTTGGACAATTTGTTATCAAGAAGATGCATTGCAAAAATGCTGTGGAAGTAATCTTGAGTGAAGAATTATCAAGGAAACATCCAGTATTTCCTGTCAGCCTAGTCAAACACTTTCAACCAAGAGAAGGTTGCAACCTCCCTCCAGCAATAATCCCAATAGAACCTGACCCTGTGAAAGACAAAGGGAAATTCTGAAGGATATTGAGAGACAAGAAATAGAGAGTACAAGGAAAAGATTTTAGACTATACTTAGTCAGATACAAAGGAGAATCTGCAGACAAAGATGAATGGTTACCAGAAAATAACATACCTGATGGACCAATACATCTCAGAAACTACAGGGCTAGCAAAAGGAACTGAAATAAACAGAGCTAATTTTCTCCCAACATCCTCCATATTTTTTTTCAGATATGGCCATATCTTGGAGTGGAGGAATGTCAGCTTGCTACTATTGCAAAGCAAGCTGCAAAAGTAACAAAAATAACATAAAAATAATAATAATATAATTAACCTAAGAAGGAGTAGGAAAACCATAAATATTATTACAGAAATGGATTTTCCACCCAAAATTAGGTAGGGTCACTCACTGACTCCACCCTTGAAATCCAACTCCTTATATTTTTAAATAATTAAGGAAAGAAAGACCAAAATACTACGGCTCCACTATTGAGCTTTTGGTCAATTAAATATTTCACACACATTGTCACGTATAGGTTTCACACCTAAAATTCAGTCAGAATTGAGGTGTTGTGTATATTTAGGAGTTACAGACGAAAATGTGTTTTGTCACAATTCGCACACGCAGCCGCGGCAGCCAATGCACCGGCGCGCGGCTGAGATACAGTCCTGTCACTTGGTCAAGTTTGTGTACGCAGCCCTGGGCCTCTGACAAGTACGCAGCCGCGGGACTATGGGTTGACAGAGTGACAGGCGGCCTGAGAGGCTCAGGTACCGCGTAAACATGCTACAACCCACATGGGAACATTCCACATATGCAATAAATGTTCCCGTGGATATTAGATAGTATAATAGTACATAATATTATATATAAATATATAAATAATCCTTATAGTTATTTTTATTTTTAATATAATTTAAACTACCAAGAATGTCAAAAATAAGACAATGAAAACTTCTAAAAATATATTAAAATACTTCAATATACTTTTATGAGATTTTCTAGACATCAATATCTTTGTGACATACTAAGAAAATTAATGATGTCAAAGTATTACATGAATTCCCATGACTTATATTTTTAAGTAATTATCTTAGTAAATTAACTGGAACTTGAAAATAAGGAGTAAAATCAATATCATGACTTTTACTCCAGATATATAATACATAATGAGAACTCACCTGACATCAAAATGTCTGTAGAAATGTCTATTTATATAATTATTAAATTACTGGGAACATTTACTAAGGATAATTAATTAAATAATACATAAATGGGACTGATTAGTGTTATTCACACGTCCTAATATCTATTATGAAGTAGAATAATTCCCATACCCTGAGGAATAAGATGCTACCCGTGCTATAGCACCAAGAACACATGACAGGCTACCCCTGGTTACCCTGCTAGCCTTAGTTTCCATCCCTTTGAGCACCTTCAACCCTCAGAAGGACAATATTGGGACTCCAAAAGCTATAAATAAAGAGCTCTTTTCAGGATATTGATGGGTATAGACCCAGTTATATTTATATCCAGACACCGTGCCAAGGTAATAAAGTACTTATAAAAGATAAGTAAGTGATTTATGGCTAAGTCTGATCAATAATATCTGTCCTCAACCTTTTTTTATCAATTAAAACTGCTGAACAACCTTATAACCCCAGTATACAGGTTTAACCCATCAGTGCACGTCTCAAACAGATACCCAAAGGATTTAATAATATACAAGTGAGTTTTATTATCCTTTCTCTGTCGTGGCAGCTTGGCTACAAGGCCCTGCCACTCCACCGTGTATTTTATATACATATTATCTTTTGGTAAAATATCCTTTAAACTAAAGAGCCCAAAGTAACCAGGACTATGTGTTTTCATACTGAAATCCCGGAAGAGAGGTGTTAAAGATCCCCAATTTAATTGTGGCCCCTCTATAAAAATATTTAATAATCAATTTATTCATATTGATTTAAAACAATAAACCATAACCAAACCACTTAACCTTGCAATAAGCTTAATCCAAATATTTTACGGATTTTTGCTGCATTTATTAAATAATATATTTATTATTTATTCTATCACCTCTGTTAGCTAAAGGATAGCAAGGGTCTTGGCATCCAGGAGGCTGCCATGGTCTGGTAGCGCAGTAGGGTTGAGGTAGTGATGGAAGGACCTCTGGGGACAGAACTCAACTTGGGGGGGGGATGTGGTGTTGTATTTATAACCTTGGATTGGGGGCTGCGTTGCGGGCTGCGCGCTCAGCAGTTGGGTATGTTGGGCTCAGGATTTGGGTAGGTTGGTCTCAGCTGTGCCTGCTGCAGGCTCAGCAGCAGCGGTTGAGGCCTCAGCGGCAGGGATTGCAGGGCTTGGAACCAGGTGCGGTTGGGCCTACTCTGGGGGGGGGCCCAAGGCTGCAACCCACCCAGGGAACAAGGACCAAGTGATGGAGCCGGCCCAACCAAGCTGGCGGGGGGCTAGTCCAGAAGGCAAGGGCAGGGCAATTGGGGGTTATACGCGCCGGGGAGGTTTGCATGGGCATAAGCGCCGGCAAACTCACGGATTGCGGGATCTGTGGGCGCACGCGGGCGGATAAAACCGGGGGCTCCAAGTAGGGCGTGGGGGAGGGCCGCGCCATGAGAAGGACAACCCGTACGTACGTGATATCAAAGGGGAGGGTTTTGGATGGGGTGGGTGGTACAGGGTAGGGTTAGGGTGGAGCTAGGGTTCTGTGCTTGGGGTTATGTTTTCATCTATTTTGCTGCTTGTGGTTGTACCTAGGTTAGGGTTGAGAGAAAGGACTCAAAAATACCTCACTCTCAACTCCGGGTTGGGGGGGAGGCTATCAGATTACCATACATATCATATAGTTCATATCACCAGACCGCCAGGAAATGGTATAAGAAGGATTGGAGGGAAGGAATTTATCTTATCATCACTCTCTCTATTCTTAAACTCATTGCATCCAATCTCCTTAAAGACGCTTGGACCAATAAATTCCGGAACTTGAGGACAACTTTGGGGGTATCACCCTCTTGTTTCCACACCGCGGATCCCGGGATCCTTGAGTAAGCCTGTGTTTATGCCTGCGCAAACCTTGGATCCTGCAATCCGTGAGTTGGCCCACGCTGATTCCTGTGCAAACCTCCCCAGCGCTTGTAACCCTTGATTTCCCCGCCCTTGCCTTCCGGAATAGCCACTTGCAAGCTTGGTTGGGCCAGCTCCATCACTTGGTCCGCGTTCCCTGGGCAGGTTGCGGCCCGGCGCCCCCCAGAGTAGGCCTAACCCACACCTGGTGCCGAGCCCGGCAATCCCTGCCGCTGAGCCCTCATCCGCTGCTGCTGAGCCCGCGGAAGGCACTGCTGAGACCGCCCGCACCCCAAATCCTGAGCCCAACCTACCCAACTGCTGAGCGCACAGCCCGCAACGCAGCTCCGGATCTGAGGTTATAAATATGACACCACATCCCCCCCAAGTTGAGTTCTGTTCCCAGAGGTCCTTCCATCACTACCTCAACCCTACCATGCTATCAGACCACCCCAGCTACTAGCCCCTCCCCTCCTTCCAACTTCTGCCAACAATATGATGCCCTGCAATCTCTGCGCCCAAAACGGGCATGCGTGTTTGATTGTTCCTGGTCAATGCGCCTGCAGCACTTGGGGTTGCGGCCACCGCTGCTGTGCGCTTAGCAAGGGAATTCCCCAGCCTCCCCCTCAATCCGGCTCCTGTTCCTGCCTGCGCAAGAGGGCCCGTCTGGACCCGTTTGTGGTATTGGACAATGAAACCATCTCGGAGGACTCATGGACTCCGCCTGGATCACCCCTTTGCCACCCCCCAAGCTTGATCCGCAACTCTGCTTCACTGCTCTGCCACGCGGGACCTCCCCGGAAGGAGGACTTCCCCAAATTTGCGGCTTACCGGGCGGCTATGCAATTCTGGGCGGACTGCGTCCGGGTTACGCAAGGCGCAAGGGACCCGTGTATCAATGAAATCCTTTGACATTGTGCGGCTGCTCCTCCAGCTCCTACTCCGGTCCCTGCCCCCACTCCTCCTCCGGCACCTGCCCTGGCCCCTTCCCCGGCTCCGGGAGGCACCCCTCCACCGCCTGCCTCACCCATTGTTATCTTGTCTTCACCTCCTGTTGGACCAAGCCCCCCAGATGGTCCTCCGGAGGCCCCCTCCTCACCAGTCCCGCCTCCCCCCAGCCCCCCAAGATCCCAGAAATCCCCGTTGTTTTGGCACTCCCAGCAGCCAAATTTGAGATCTTTGCTGAAAGGCCAACCGCAATGCTCTGCGACTTCCTAGCAACCCCCAGCGCAAGCTTTTGGCGTCTTTCTGGGCCTTACTGGTGTTGTTGTGGGCGGACATGGAGGAAATTATGAGAATGGCTTAGGCGCATTGCCCCCCCTCTTTCTGCGTTTTTATTGTACCGCGCTTCCCCTGATTAGAGAAATACACGTCTTCTGCGCGCGCGTCCTTTCCCAGGGGGTTTTCCTGTGGAAAAATCCCTGCTTCCCAAGTGAGTTTTAAAGAAAGTTTGCGTCCGCACGTCATAAGTGAGAATGAGAGTGAGATTGAGATCCACGCCTGCGTCCTGGTGAGAATGAGAGTGAGATTGAGATCTGTGCCCGCGTCCTGAGCCAACAAAGTTCCCCGGAAGGTACCTGGACCTCCCCAGCCAAACTGCCACACAGTTCCCCATACCCATCCAACAAAAAACACAATCACCCTCCACCAGCGCGCGCACAAAGTCATCCAAGAGAGGAAAAGAAGTTAAGGAAACAAACACTCTGGGGTGTCTAGCTGTTCTGGCTGTGAACTGGCTAGGACACCCCCTCACCAAATCAGACCTGTCCCATACGTGTCCCACGCATACTCCGCGCCCATTAAGTTGTAGGAGAAGACAACTGATAAAGAGAAGACAGAGAAAAGAACCAAACCCACAAAGAAAAAGTTTTTTTTTTTTTGCTAGCACCGGGCCTCCGCTCCTTGTCCCGCATTACCCAGCCGCGGGGCTTGTCCTTGCATTTACAGACCCAGCTTGCGCTGCGCCCACATTCCTGCAACCAATCATAACTGAAACCAGTACCAACTTGCAAAGCGATGTATTCAAGAAATAAGAAAACAAACATTCTGGGGTTTCTATTTATTCCGGCTGTGAACTGGCTAGAGAACCCCCTCACCAGATAAACCTTTAACCCTGCTCATGTCCCCCCAGCTAAACAGCTGTCCCCAGTGGTTTGTAGGCTCTTGCTCCTTTGAAGCGGCGCGTTCCGCACGGGCTCCTCTTCAGCCAAAGAGCCTCATCCGTCTACCAATCCTGAACCACCGGTGCTATCCCCTGTGTCCGCGCCATGGCCGGCCTTCTTGTCAAAGGAGGTGGAGCCGCATGCAAAGAAGCATTTTAAGTGCAAAGCTGCGGCCTTCCATTTGAGCGGCGCCCCTTCCAATTCCTCAAGCTGATAACTCCCGCCCTCAAACTTGGATGCCAGGCGGAAGGGGCCATTCCATTGGTTGGGAAAAGCTTACCCCACTGGGACTCCAGACTCCGGTTGTACAGCAAGACCAAGTCTACCTTCCGCAATGGATCCCAGAGGCAATGGGAACAAAGCTTGTCCCAATAGCAGACCAACGCCATCCTAGTCTTCCGCAACCTTTCTGCGGGCCTTGCCAGGGTCTTTTCCCGTCAGAGAAGCTGTTTGGAGCGCGCCTCCACAAGCTCCGCAGAGCTCTTCACCTTCCACCAGTCCACGCCCAAGAAGGTTTCCAGCTCAATGTCCACCAGAAGCACTGGATTCTGTCCGTAGAGAAGTTTGTAAGGAGAGTAGCCTGTTGAGCGTTTGACCAAGATCCTGTCCGCAAAGAGGACCGCCGGAAGGGCCTCCTGCCATCGCTTGCCATCCTCACTGCACATTTTTACCAGGGCGTCCTTGATAGGCTGATGACCACGTTTGATCATCCCGGCACCCTCCGGATAGTACTCCGTGACCCAACCAAACTTAGCTCCACAATTTGGGACCAGCATCATCAGACCACCCTGGAACTCCGCGCCTCCGTTGACGGTGACCAGGAAAAGCAAACCGTACTGCGCAAACCAATCTTCCTCTAGAAACTGAGCAACCTTCTGCACCGACAACTTCACCAAAGGAAAAGCCTTGACCCAACCCAATAGATTGTCCCGCATGACCAGCAGGTACGCAAACTTTCCCGCCTTTATGCAGACCACTTCAAGGGAGACCCGCCCAAACAGCGCGTCCTCCCCCGTAGGGTGACCCACCTCCCTAGGCAGCCTAGAGCTCCGCTGTTGACATGCTTTGCAAGACTTCACCCATTCACGCACCGCGCGCACCACACCCAGCCGCCAGAACCTTGCTTTCACCCGCCTCCGCATTTTGATCTTGCCCCGGTGGCCAAGGTTGTTGTGAAGACACCTCAGAATCATTTCCTGGTCCTTACTTGATTTGGCAACCACCAAAGGCACTGGGGTACTCTGCTGCCACAGCTTCCCTTCCTGCAAGTAGAACTTTGTTGTCCGCCTCTTTGCCCATCAAATTACCACCCCTGACGTACCCTTGGGAAAACAAAGATCCCGCAAAAAGGAGCACAAGGTTGCGTAACGCCGGGACTGCTGCAGCAGAAGGATGACCTCCGCCTTCACCATACCTACGCGGATAACCAGAGACTCCACGTCCAGGGGTTCTGCCCCCTCAAACGGGTCCTCCGGCGGATACCCCAACAGCGTGTTGGGCATTGTGAACGCCCTCCCCAGAACATGAACCACACCAAAAGTGAAGAGCTGAAGAAACGCCACCCACCTAGCCATAGGAGCATTTGGCAGCGTCGGAGAATTGATTATCAGTGCCAGGGCCTCCACATCAACCAACAGCTCAAAGTGTACCCCCCAAATCAGGTGCTGAAGCCTCCGCACAATTTTGGTGACTCCGCATAATTCCAGCTTTTGCTGCAAATACCAACTCTCCATCATGGTAAATTTCACGGACTTGTAGAGGACCAGCCTGTCCTTACCATCCTCTTCCTGCATCAGGACACCTCCTGCGCCAAACTTGCTAGAGTTGATGGCCAGAAGGATCCCTCCTGTGTCGTAGTCAAGGTCCCGGAGGACTGTCGCGGCCCACAGTCTCCTTGAGCTTTGCAAAGGCAGCGTCACACCTTGCCATCCATTCCCACGCCGTGCCCTTCCGTGTTAGCGCCTGCAGCAGACTTGCAACTTCTGCAAACTGCTCAATGAACATGAGGAGGTAACTGCACAGTCCCAGGAATTGGAGGATATGCAAAGGCCTCCGCGGGGTTGGACATTCAAGGACTTTGTTCCGTTTCTTTGCCGCAATTCTCCTGCCATCAAAAGCCACCACATGTCCTAGCAATTCCAGCGCAGGAACACAAACTGCCAACTTACTCCCCAACACTGTAAGCCCTGCCTCCTCAATTCGGAACAAGAACTGCTCCAACGTCTGCGCATACTCCCAGATGAAGCCATGGATCTTTGGGGCTTCCTCTAACACCACGCCCCCATAATCCGTCTTTGGTCCCTTGATGCCTGCGTTGTCAATGAAAATCAGAACCCCCTCCGGAATGTTGTCCCGCAGAATCCATGTCATCTGGGCCTGATAAACCACCACCAAGTTTGTTGCGCCCTGCGGCAACCATGTTAGCTGCATCCTCCCCAATCCTGTCTTGAACGCAGTCAATGGCTGTGATTTGGGATGGAGCTTGCGCTGATCATACCCCCCCATTACATCAACCAATCCGTAACATGCGCGCCCTGCCATCAATTCCAGGAACTTTTCCACACGCAGAGGCCATCCCGCCTCCTGGATGGTGAATGAGTTAAGCTGCTGCAGGTCATGAACAATCCTAAGCAACTTTCTGTCCTGTTTAACAACTGCAAAGATTTGGCTACAGTAGCTCAATGTGGACTTCTTGTACAACCCTGTCCTCACGTGCTCCCGGACCAGTTCCAAAAAGGGTTCCCGCACGGTCCAAGGGGTTGGAATTGGCTTTATCTTCCAGGGCTTGTGCAGCACTGTGGGGATCACATAGGGATTGCTGACCTTGTTCCTCAGCAATCCGCGCTTTTCAGGCCCAAAGGCAAGGGCTTTTTTGCGGAGCACCAACACCGATGCCAACAAATCCTTCTCCTCTTCACACAAACACTCCTTTGGCCCAAAATTAGGCGCCTTGATCCGCTCATCCGTGATCCGCGCCGACCTTGTTACCCACCCGGACTTCTTCAACGGACTTACCCAGGGGTCCCAAGACCAGGAGATTGGCCTTAGAGGCCTGTTCAGTCCCTGCGGCATTGGCTTGTTCCGGGGCCAAACCTTTTGTGCCACAGGTTTTTACCCTCCTGTGTTGCACCTGACCATCCTTACGCGTCCACCGTTTTCCTTGTGATTCCTGGCAATAATAAACCCACGGCTCTTGTTTTTACTCACAAGTGTGGCACTATGGTAGGGTTTTTGAAACACAGTACCTTCCGATGACACATACTGAGGAAGAGGACTTACTTCTGCCGCCCGCGCCCTCTGTGCGCTTCCTTCCCCCTCCTGCTCCTTCCTAGTTGACCACCCGCACAAACCCCAAGCCTTTCCCGCTCGGTACCCGCAGTTGACTAGGCAAAATCCTCCGCGGGGAGACCCTCACGGTGGTCCCCCCTGTCGGATTCTGCCTCTTTGCCGGCTGCCGCTGGCCGCACCCATTTTCCCTTCCCGTGGTTGTAGATCATTGTCTCAAACCTTGCCCCAGACGCGTCTTCCACTTTCAGCGCCTCCGTCCATTCCTCCGTGTTAAACACCATCTGGGCCCAGAACCCAAACATAAACAGTTGAACCAAAATTACGTTGCTACACTTGACCAAGAGAAACAACAGCAACCTCCACCTCCTCTTTCTCCACCACCCCATCCACCCAACATTTGCCTCCATTGAGCGCCCGTAATCCCATAGTGCACTTCCTTTGAACCAGCCCCAGCTCATCCACCAATTTTGATGGAAGCAGATTGACCATTGACCCACTGTCCACCATTGCCCACACCTTCCTGCCCGCAATCTTCACCAAGACATAGGCAAGCGGCATTGACAAAGCTTTGGATTGGCACAACTCGCGTTCCCCTTCCTCCCCCGCTTTGTTCACGCGCTGCACCATTGCCGGAACCCTGCCATCCCTGTGCTCCCTCATTGCCTGAACCATTTCCTCAACAACCACTGGGGAGACCGCGGCCAGCTCCCATAGCGTGAGGGGTATTGGTGCCTTGCTCCCCATCACCCATTGCACAATTTCTGCGGCCTTCCTCCTTCCTCCGGAACTGGTCAACGGCGCATTGCCTACCGGCCCTTGCGTACCAGTTTTTGGGGCCTGGGTCAATGGCTGCTCTCTGAAATCCACATCCATCTTCTCTGACACAATCCACTTGTTTGCGGCCAATGCCCTAACCTCTGCCTCCACACGCCAAGATTGCCACATATTGGGCCCAGTGACAATCCCAAGTGACACCCAAGCGGCCCCTGCGGGCCGGGCTCTTGCCCTAACCTGCTCCACCAGGGGTGGCTGACCAGCCCCCGATCCACCGGCTTTCCCGTTGGGAATATGTAAGTCACCCCTGATGTGCGGACCAACCCCTTGTCCATGTCCTTGGTCAGTTCTGTGCAACCAGACTTCCAGTGGCCTTTATCGCCGCAATAGGTGCACATGCAAACCAAAACCCCGCTCGACGGCCCGCTACTGCGCTGGAAGCCCCCCCCATGTGAGGCGGCCTCCACGCGGAGGAGGAGGAGGTGGAGCCGTTATCCAATTCAGAAGTATCCATAGGTCCCGTAACATATCCGTTACCTTGTTCACTGGTACTTCCATTTACTGCAAAGGGGCTGCTGGCTGCTCTGTCGCTGATTGGCCTGCAGGCGGTACCTACGTTGGAGCCGGAGTAGAAGAGGCCGCTGGTTGCCTTGAAACCGTTGGTAACAACCTGGCCGTATCCTCAATCAGTTCTTCCAAATCAATCTTGCTCTCTACCGCCTGTTTGATCACGCTTAGGTTCAGAAGAAGTGTGACAATCCAATCCACTGACTGCAATACCAACCCGTGTTTGGATAGATACTGCTGGACCTGTGCACAAAGTTGCGGCGCAAGCCCTCCTAGAAACGCCGGCTTCATTGCCCCTGTTTGACCTGCTACCACCTGGTTCTTCTCTAGGTAGCTGTAGATGCGGTCAAACATAGATTCTTATTCAGACAAATCACTCCATTTCCGCACCCCACCTTGAAAAATTTCCTCCACCGCCGCCCGCTCAAAGTCCATCTCCCAGAAGCGGGGCTCACGCTTCCCCCACCTTGCCATCATCTTGTTCCTGAGCCTTTCACAGTCTTGAGCCTCATAGCCATACATATCCTCCACATCCCGGAGTTTATTCTTGTCCTTGATAAAAAGAACAACCATGTATGGACCTTATCTTTTCCCGTTTTGTGTTTGAAGTCCGCAATATCCTCCAACCTTTCCAGAAAGCGCCCAATATCCGCGGTGTTGAACCGGAGATGAGGGAAGTTCTGCGGCCTAAGCCATACCCATTGTGGAACCTCAGCCGCCTCCGAAGGCTCCAACCAAGGAGGAGCAAAACCACCAGACCAAGTAGTTGGCGGTGGTGGAGGTGTTGGCCCGCCAGCTCCCAACTGGAGAGGGAAAAAAGGTGGGACGTTTGATCCTGGAGTAATTGTTGGAAACATTTCACCCGCTAGCTTTGAGAGACCTAGACAAAAGATTGTTCCCGGCCAGACCCCCAGATGTGGAAACAAGAGAAGTGTTACCCCTCAAAGTTGTCCTCAGGTTCTAGAAGTTATTGGTCTAAGCATCTGTAAGGGGATTGGATGCAATGAGTTTAAGAATAGATAGGGTGATAACAAGATAAATTCCTCCCCTCCAATCCTTCCCATACCATTCCCTGGTGGTCCGGTGATGATGATATATGATATGTTGATCCAACCCGGAGTTGAGAGTGAGGTATTTTTGAGTCCTCCCTCTCAACCCTAACCTAGGTTCAACCAAAAGCAACAAGATAGATGAAATATGACCCAAAGTACAGAATCCTAGTTCCACCCTAACCCTACGCTGTACCACCCACCCCATCCAAAACCCTCCCCTTCAATATCACGTACGTCCGGTTTGTCCTTCTCATGGTGCAGCCCTCCACCGCGCCCTACTTGGAGCCCCCCGGGTTTTATCCGTCTGCGCGCGTCCGCGGATCCCGCGATCTGTGAGTCAGCCTGTGCTTATGCCCGCGCAAACCTTGGATCCCGCAATCTTTGAGTCTGCCCGCACTTATGCCCGTGCCAACCTCCCCGGAACGTATAACCCCTGATTGCCCCACCCTTGCCTTCCGGACTAGCCACCTGCAAGCTTGGTCGGGCCGGCTCCATCACTTGGTCTGCGTTCCCTGGGCGGGTTGCGGCCCGGCGCCCCCCAGAGTAGGCCCGACCCGCACCTGGTGCCAAGCCCCGCAATCCCTGCTGCTGAGCCCAACCTACCCAACTGCTGAGTGCGCAGCCCCCAACGCAGCTCCCAATCCGAGGTTATAAATACAACACCACAACAATCAAGTAGTGAATGCAACTGCTTGATTTCTTGGTGCTTCATAGCAACTTTTAATGCTATTTCATTCAGGAGTTGAGTTAGATCATTTAGTTCACAGCTTCTCCAGGGGGTTTCAATGGTTGTGCAAGTGCCATCTTTGTCCTCCTCCCAATCAGAAACAACATCCACACGGTCAAATATTGCAATGACTTCTGCTGCTTCTTTGGGAAGGTATCTGCAGGCTGTGTGAAAACGCTTTTCACTTATCTGTAACGCAAACCAACACACACCATCAGCATCCATTCTTTGAATACAAACCCCCAGGACTCATGCTCTAACATTCTTTTTGGCTTGCTGGATGGATTTTGGTTGGGCCTTGGAAATTTTATTTTCTTTCAACTTTGACCCTAATAGTTCCGCTTGCCATATTTCTTTTCCCTGCCCCAGGACCCATCCATCCAATAATGCGCTCATGTTCTCCATTCCATCCCACACCATACCAGGTTGCACCTTTTTCCAGTTTTAGTAATGCTGGACTATGATGGCACCTATTGCTGCATTCCAGCCCAATTATTCAAAGGACCTTGCATTCCACTCAAACGTAATCCTTGGGAAACCTGCCTTTTGCACATCTCTCTCACATGTTACCTTAGCACAACATGGGAAATTTTTGGTTGATGGCACATTGGATGCTGGGTGGAATTGTGGGGGTACAATGTTGTTTCTGAGTCTAGCCACTTCTTCATTGTATTGCAGCTGCCCATCCGCCTGATTTGACTTTCCATGTTCTGTCCGGACAGACTCCAGATGTGCCATTACCCGCTGTGCCCTCATAGGAGCCCACTGTTCCCATTTCAGTATTTCTTCAGGAGAGGGAGGTGAGGGGAAGTTCATTACATTTGCTGGCATTCCCATCAAAAAGTGGACCCATTTCCCTAAAGAACGTGAGATTGTACTAGATTGACTGGGAAGGGGGGGCTTTGTGACCATCTGGCGCACTTGTCTCAATTCACGGTCTAAACTCTCCTTTTCAAGTTTTTGCTTTTCAGAACAGTTGGTCAGTCCAATCCTAGATTGAGCAGTGCAATCATTCATGTCCACTAAACCCATCACAATCAGCATCTCTGTGTTAATGAAATTAGTGGACTTCCCAGTTCAATAATACTGCTCACTTGATTCTGGTATAGTATTCACATCTGGGGGAACCCCCCTGAGTAAGTCATCCAGGAGTCCCTCATGATATTTCAAACCAGAGGACACTGTCTCTTGCACACCAGAGGATATTGTCTCTTCAGGCAGCATTGGAGTGTCTTGACCAGCTGCAGCAGGTTGGGAGGTATGGGCACTTTGGTCTGGCATGATAAATAATTAATACTCAAGGTTTGGCTAAGGGTGTAATGTAATACTATAGCACTAGTCTTTAAAGCCCCAAATTTGAGGAGGAGGGCCCTATGGCTGGTGTGAGAGGCAAGGCAACATGCATCTTATGGTTAAGTTTCAGAGCCAATTCCTGGGACTAAATTGATTTTGTAGAGGGTTGAAGTCAGGATTTTCCAAACCTTGAAAAACCAATATTGTTATAGAGATAGATGGTGAGTGTGTGAGATAGTATTGTTTAACTGTGAGAGAGTATGAACAGATAACTTGATGGTTAGACCGGGTGATTGGTATGGGGGAAAGAACAGATGGAGGATGATGATCAATGTGAGATAAGAGGATTTCTTATTTATATTCCTACCCTCCTCCTTCATCATTCCCCAATTGTAAACATTTGACAACTGAGGATTTGTATTTCCAATTCATTGGAAACTAATACAATGCATGATGACAATTTTAATATCCAAGATTCTGTTGTTACAAATATTACGTCTACCAACCTCACATCTAATCTCCATTTCATCATCCCTTAGGCCCCGTTCATGTCCACACAAAGTGTCATATGGTTGTTGTTTGGTGTCCACTTGTCCATGTTTCCTCAAATGATGCTTGTTGATACTTCCTAAGGTTTCAGGTCACCCATAGGCCAGACACCATGGGTAATTTCATGTTTAAATCCCTCCCTGCACATTCCACAATCAGTTTTGACCTTGTCCTCATATCAGCTAAAAGGGAAACTCACTACTTGTGCCAGGGAAACCAAAGTCATTGTCTTGCCTGGATAACCAAATGTCCCCGCAACATTTTCCAAAACAGCCACATGCCCCACTATCTCCTTTCCCATCATCACCACAGTCTCCCTTAGATCTGTTGAGACCACTTGCACATTCAAGTTGGGGTGGGCTGTGTATGGATCTTTGGCATCTTCTGCATGTGCATCATGAAATAACTGAATCACAAACCAAAAATCCCCACCTTCTGATTGCACAAAGAGCTTGGTTATTTGACCAAATGAACAGATTTCATCCCGCATGATCTCCACATAGGAATTTGAGTGATTTTTACCTTAATGCGGCCGTTGCACTGTAAATCTTTCATGATGTATAAAGTTACTGTTGATTTTGTGCACATTGTAATTGAGAGACACGTCCTGTTTCAGACCCAATCTTCCAACCTCTTGTATCCATAAGCAATGGATTTCTGGGTCTAATGGGGTGAGGCTGAAGCGGGGATTTGAGTTTTCTTGTCCCTTGTCAATTACCTTGGACTGGATCAATAAACTTGAATATTGAATCCTTGATATACATGTCTTCATGATTGTACCATGTATATCACCTGTAATAAATTCATTTATTATTTTCTTTGTTTGCCCAGTAAGAAGGAAGGTGTACAGCATGATTCTTAGTGAGCTCACCTGTGCAATTGTTCTTTGGTATCCTTCCCAAGATACCATTCAACCTTTCATGGGCCCAGGCTACCGTGGCCATTGGTGGACCAAACCTTTTGATCACTTCCGGGTAATGCTGAGTAATGTGCACATTGGGTTTACTCCTTTGTTGTGGCCATCCAGTCCTTAGTGTTTGATGGTATTCCAGCATTAGTTGTTCACTCTCCATGATATCTTGGTTTGAAATATGATGCTTCATTAACATGTTGGTTATGTAAATGAGAAGCACTGTTGAGTCCTTCAAGATTTTTATTGAGCCAATGTGATCAATACCAGGTCTATGCTTACCACTCCACAAAGGAATCAGAGCAAGGGGATAGTAAACCATGTAGAGTGTCAGCCACTCTGCAGCCTTGAGGGATCCTGCACCATGAAATCCAACATTCTTTGGTACCCTTTTCATCCATGATGGCACCTTTGTTTCCTGAATCACCTGTTGGATGCGCCTCAAATTTTGAAGCATTAATCAAGGCCCTTGGATGGATGATTTCACTTGGGCTTCTTTCCCTCTGTCATAATCCTTGTTCGCTGGACTGCTTCCCTCACCCCCCATCAGCTTCAGAGTACTTGTGTGGCTTCCTTGACTGGCTATACTTTGTGAACTTCCCAAGCTCCCAATAATTCTACTTCTTGTAGAATACGAGTGAGTACTAGTATATTCAGAACATGGTTGAGATTTCTTGCTTTGCTGTGAGGCTGATGATGATTTCCCAGCCTGTGAAGATCTCAATTTATATTGTCTGGATTGAATTGTTGAGCTTTCTTCCATTATTTGTGTAAGTGCTCTCAGATTTCTGGCATTAAGCTGTCTCTTGGGACTTCTCTGGTCGTGATCACCCTCCTCTGATTGATCTTCAGGAGACTTCCTTCTCTTCCCCTTTCCAATGATGCTTTCCAATCCAGTTTTCTCTCCTCCGTTCTTCTCTTGGATTTTTTCCTTCCCCAATTCTTCTCCGGCTAGAGCAATGTTAAGATAACTCATGCTATGATCCTTGAGATTTCCCAAAATCCACCCATGAATGAGCTTTATTGCTGAATATTCTA
This sequence comes from Puccinia polysora, assembly GCA_025617555.3. Lineage (NCBI taxonomy): Eukaryota > Fungi > Basidiomycota > Pucciniomycetes > Pucciniales > Pucciniaceae > Puccinia > Puccinia polysora. Next base: position 40,962,921 of record CM062629.1, read on the forward strand.
TTGGGCGCCAATATGGAAGCCTGTTCAAACAGCTTGCTATGACCCCCTTCTCCTTGGTAATTTGATCTTGCTCCCATGATGTCTGACATTCCTCCCAATTCTTGGCATTCTTCATGTGCTCAGCATTTCTCCTTGGCTGGAACTCCTTGACATTTGGATCATTGATCTTTTCCTTTGTAATTTTACAATATGAGCAGAACATGGTTGAAGAATGACCAGAGAATCCTGCCACCTTGCGCATAGCTGGCAAATCCCCAATCAATGGGAAGAGTGCAACAAATATCTCCCTACCTTGAGGAAACTGGCTGGTTTCAGAAAACCATACTCTTTCCCAGAGGTCTTTGATTTCATCAACCAATGGATCTAGAATGTGGTTGATTTCTTCCAATTTGGGTTCCTTGGGCCCAGGGATAATACCAAAAAGGAAAAGATTCTCTATCTTGTCACGTTCCGCTAGTGAAATGTTGAGACAGATCAAGATCACTGCTCCCACTGAGATTGATTTGTGCCCAACCTTATTTCCAAATGGGTTGAACCAATCCACATAGAGATTGAAGACAAGGTGCCCTGGTTGTTGGGTAAATTTCCTCTTCTTTTCTGCGCCTCCAAAAAATTTGCGCCAAACTGAGCCATCCCAAACATTTATCATCACATTTGAATTGAGGTTTTTATGATGAAGATTGCTTTCAATGAGCTTTTCAAAATCTGCAAACCATAATTTTGTACCAAGCCAGGCCTTCAAGCTTTAATAATGAAATGTTTGAGCTGGTTTGATGGGTCTGTTATGTTTCCCACTGGTCTTCATCAGCAATTCTGTTTCACAGTACATGCCCTGCTCATTACCAGTTTGGCGCACAAAGATTTTGCTAGTGGAATAGAACTTGGCAGTACATTTCTTTACAATTGATGGTTGGTTTTCCAATTTGTCTGGGATTGGATACAGCTTGAAGCATTCTGGACAGCATATCTTTGTTTCCAGGTTGGGCTCAAAACCTAGCCTTTGAATTAGAGTGACTTTGCTTTGAGGTATTGCCTTCATGATGTTATTTGAATCAAAATTGAATTCCCTCCCCAGATTCTTAATCTTCTCCCGCTCTGTATTCATGAAATCTGTGATTTCCAAGTCACTAAGTTGATGAAAAAGGCACATTTTTGCAGCTTGGAGAAGCACAAGCAGACTGTGCCTTGGGACTAGATGAAAAGAGTTATACTTGGGGTCTTGAGAATTGAACCAGTGCCCTCCCCGGTGAAGTGGAATCTAAATCTGCTCTTTGCTTTCATTCCTTGCTGGATTTTTGGAAAACTGAAAATCATTATAGCAGGCAAATCAGAAGATCAGCACATGAATGTACAGTGCTAACTATTTTCCCATCCCTCCTCTCCACTTACATGACTGTTCCCTTGTAATGGCAATATATCTGTTGTGACTTGAAGGGCCTGATTGAATCTGCTTATAGCCGCCTGATGTTTCTTGAAGGCAGAGGAATAAAAAGCTATTCCTATATTTTTTTTCCCATCTTCATCTTCATATGTGCCCTTGCCACATTTGAATTCCAGACATTGGCATATCTTCCATTTGGCTGTCTTCATATCAATTGATGGATGGATGGATGGATGGATGGATGGATGGATGGATGGATGGATGGATGGATGTATGTATGTATGGATGGATGGATGGATGGATGGATGGATGGATGGATGGATGGATGGATGGATGGATGGATGGATGGATTCATCAAATGATGGTGGGATTCATCAATTGGGTGCTGGGTGCACTACCCACCCACATCTTATACACTACCTGGTATGCATATATATATGCATTGAGGAGTGACTCCCTATCAATGTTCACCATCCATTACCTTAGCCTCATGGTTATTGTCCATTAGCTTAGGCTGAGCTTGCCCCAATGGTTGGTGACCATGAGCTTGCCCCAATGGTTGGTGACCATGAGCTTGCCCCAATGGTTGGCGACCATGAGGTTGCCCCAATGGTTGGTGACCATGAGCTTGACCCAATGGTTGGTGACCATGAGCTTTCCCCAATGGTTGCCAACCATTAGCTGGCCCCAATGGTTGCCAACCATTAGCTTTCCCCAATGGTCGCCAACCATCAGCTTGCCCCAATGGTTTCCAACCATTATCTTTCCCCAATGGTTTCCAACCATTATCTTGCTCCAATGGTCATCAATCGTTAGCGTGCAACCCAATGGTTGCTGACCATTAGCTTGCCCCAATGGTTTCCAACCATTACCTTGCCCCAATAGTTGCCAACCATTAGCTTGCCCCAATTTTTTCCAACCATTAGCTTGCCCCAATTGTTGCCAACCATTAGCTTTCCCAAATGGTTGCCAACCATTAGCTTGCCCCAATGGTTGCTGACCATTAGCTTGCCCCAATTGTTGCCGACCATTAGCTTGCCCCAATGGTCACCAACCATTAGCTTGCCCCAATGGTCACCAACCATTAGCATGCCCCAATGGTTGCTGGCCATTAGCTTTCCGCAATTTTTTCCAACCATTAGCTTGCCCCAATGGTTTCCCCAATGGTTGCTGACCATGAGCCTGCGGCAATGGTGGCTGTCCATTGGCAAAATTCCACCTTTTTTAACATTCAAGTCATCATCCCCCTGTGCTTTGCAATTATTTAATGCTTACCCTGCTCTCCTACTTTGATAATCATGCAGTGCAAACAACAAACAACCCATCATGGTACAATACCTCTTGAATGGAGCCCCATCAAAAAACCCCAGACTCTTCAATCAAGCTGTTTCCAGCAGTCTCCCTGGCTCCAACTCCCACTTCTCTCAATGTCTGTCATCCTACTGTAGATTTGTGATGAATATCACCAAGTCAACGGATACTCACTGGCAACAAATCCCCAATTCCCTAAAACAATCCCAGGTTCAATCACTGCCATCATCTTGCATTCATCAACAGATTCACTCCACTACCTCTCTAGTCCCATCCAAGTCTTCATGTCTACTACATGGCATATCAAGCCTAGAAAGAGAGTTTTTTCTTCAAGACCTTGCACAAATCAACTTTCCTTTCTGTGGTTTCAATTGGTCTGAGCCTTGGGAATTGCATTGGAGCCAGTTGTTTATTGGACTCATCATTAAACATTCGAACCATTCCCATGCACATGGTGCATTTTGAAACTACCCATTAAACTCAGTGCATAACACCAAATTCAACCTTACCATTGTCCTCAAGAGGTGGTTCTTGGGCAGGAGATCCAATATTAAGTCTGAAAAATATCTTTCAGAAGCCCATGCAGGAAAAAAAATCAGACAAGAAAATCCAGATGGCGCAAACAAGTAAGCAATTACGCCCTATCATCCCATGGTATTTTGTACCCCATTTTTTTCACATGGTTTTTCCTCTTTACCTACAGCTCTCAAATCAACAGACAGAGATTTTGGAATCACTTGGATTACCAGAAAATCAGTCCAGTATATTCAGTGAAACACAATGTTGCTCTGAAACTGAGGTCTCCAATGAAAAGGTCTTCCAGAAGGTCTCTCACTACTTTAATCCATAGACTCTTGCAAGGATATCCTACTTGAAATATTTTTTTCATCAGAAATACTTGTGTTGTAAAATCACATAATTATCATTAAATCTTGAACATGTCCAAAGTGTTTTAATTATCTTCCCCTGCATCAAAATACACTCTACATTGTGCAATTATTATCAACATAACTGTACCAATACCATTGACATAAAAGCTCCTTCATGCAATGATTTGATGTGGTACATACCTTTGACATATAAAACTGCTTTTGGAAACCATGCACATATATGTGTACACCACAGGGCCACTATTGGTTGTTGAGGACCGCGGAGCCAACGACAAGGGTTGATTCAACGGTGCGCGCATCGACCGCCTGACATTTTGTCAACCGTGTCGGCCAATGGTTGACCAACCAAACCATGCTTCAATCCACCATTTGCCTTGTTGGTGACGGGTGGTCAGAGTTGTTGTAACGGCATTTTGCCCCTGCGGTTGAATCACCAGCAGGGGCGGCTGTCAGTGACTCCCCGTTGGGGTCAAGGCAACATCACCTCACCCCTGTGGTTAATTCACCAGCTGGACGCACAGGTTGGATCCATGTGACATCATGTTTTCTGACCCATGACATCTGCTGTTTACCGGTTGACTATTGATTGGCTCAGACAATGATCATCATCATTGCTCTCACTCCCTCCACCTCTCTTGATCCATCCCACCACGGTGGACTCCTACTACTACTTCCCTCTCTCTAGACCAACCAAGACCTGACCATCCTATCCCCTCCTTCCCTCCTCATCCATCCAACACCCCCCTCTCTCTCTCCTTTGAATCTCCCTCTCATAGGTACCGGTCTCTTCTTGGGTACCACTCAATCACTTGCCAACAATGGTGGCCCCCTTGGTCTCCTGATGGAATTCTTGGTCATGGGAACTGGTTGAGCAATTCATTCCCTACCTACTCCCCCTCTCTTCTTCCCTTCTCTGATCCACTGACACCACTCAATCATCACTCAGATTACTACCACCAGTTGTTTGGAATGTCATGGCCTCACTGGGTGAAATGAGTTGAGTACTTTTCCTCTGGCCCTCCCTCTCCCTTTGCTTGACTCCTCTGATCTCCTTCTCTCCTCTCTCTGCTACCCAGTCTCTCATTTGTCCATTGCAGGTGGTCATGTCACCCTCATCATCCATCCATAACACATGTCTGTTTTCTCCCTGCCATCATCAACAAATCAATCAATTCACACCTTCAATCTCATGCCTCTTCACACCCATTGAAAGCTGTGAACAACCTTTATATGATTCAACAAATCAATTGCAATCAACAGTACTGGGGAGCTGGAGGGTATCAATATTAAACACCGATTGTTTTACAATCCCCATCCCATGAGAAAACTTGACAAAAGTTTTTTTTTAAAAAAATTTTTGTAAAGTTCTTTCTATTTCATTGTTAAAATACAACTGTAAAATTCTCCCACAAAAAACAAAAAATCATGTAATAATATTTATGACAGATTAAAACATTAGCAATCAAAATAAAATAAATATAAATTATTTATTTGATCTGGCAAGCCCCCTGTACCAAGAATGGAAACCAAAAAAAAAAAGGTCAAATCATCATCAAGAATGACAATGATTCAACCCATGAGGACCTTGTGACCCTCAAGTCAAATTGCTGTCAGATCAACCTGGACAGAAATTTGACAAGGGCCCAACTGTGCAGAGGTGGAATTGGCGTTGAGCCATTAGCAAGCCCTTGACCACGCTTGACGTTTCCAAACACCAACATTATTTTGACGGGCGCACTCCCACTAAGGGAGTGCTGTCAAACCAGCGTTTGCTGAGCTGGGGGCTCAACAGCGAGTTGTCCCCGTGGTGTATGTGTATGGTCTGTAAAGCATGTTTGGGTGCTGAGCCAAGTTTTTCCAAAATTTGATAAAGCCCACATGGCACTTAGCAAAGTCATCTTGGAACCTGGCAAAGCCTTCTTGGTGCCTTGCCAATGTCCAATTGGCGCCTGGCCAAATTGGTCTGGTGCCCGGCCAAGTTTATCTTGGTGCAGATCAAAGCTGGTTGCATTTACCCACCAATCACATGATCATACTTGAAAAAAAAAGAAGGCTTGAAGTTGGGGGGAGGGAGGCTGGTCAATTTTGGTACAACCAACATTGATTGGCATCAAGGGGAGCTTGATTAGGTACCAAGTTTTAATCCCTGAAAGCCCAACCTAATCAAGCTCCCTGGGCCCAATCCAAGTCCCGCTAGGCACATTCCAATTCAAACCTGGACAGGCGCCCAGATGCGCTTTACACACCATATGTGTATATGGCCATGGGAGAGGCCTAAAACAACATTTTTCATCAAAAATATAAACCTTTGGGTTGCAATATACACCCCCTTTTGCAAATTGATGGTGTATAAAGCCCATCTGGGGACCTGGCAAAGTTCCAGGTTTTTTTTGTAAAGTGTGTGTGGTGCCCAAAAAAGCTAGCTTGGCACCCAGCCAAGTGATCTTGGTGCCCTTTCAAGTGCAAGTTGGCCCATCCCCAAATTGGCCTGGTGCCTTGTCAAGTTGGTTTGGGTTTCAATCAAAGCTGGTTGTGCAACCAATTCTCAACTGTATTGTTTCTCTTTTTTTGACTCAAAAAGTTATTTTTTTTTACTTTTTACTTTAAATAGCTGTGCATAAATTAACAAAATGAATTTAAACAAGGTTGAAAAAAAAACTTACCTTGTTGAATATGCTTTGACAAACAGTCCCATGACTTTTTTCTACCCACTTTACTTTTCCCCCACATCATCCAATTTGTCCCTCAAGCAGGAGAAGATAAAAAAACATGAGAAAAAACAATAAAATATGTATATATATATATTTCAGAGCACACCATATCAGGATGGTTTTCCCAGAAGATACCACTCATTTACTTTTCCCCCACATCATCCAATGAGTACCTCTTGAAGAAAAAGATAAAAAACCATGAGAAAAAATACAAATAAAATAAAAATAAATAATCAAAAATAAATTTGAAAGAAATATCCAAATTCTGTAATCCAATTCAACTTGTGAGCTCAATTCTCAAAGGCACAAATAATGCTTATATCTATTTGGTCATATTATGAACTAAAATTTGGTTACTGATCACTAGGGTGTTATTCAAAACTATGTTCCTGCAAGAGAATTTTTATCCCCCTGGTTCAACAGGCAGTAAAATTATTACTGCAACCTGGTGGTTGAAAAAGTGAATTCTTCACTTTAACAGTGTGTTGGGGTTGGTGGCTCACTCCTTAGTTCATTTTCCCAATCCAGCAATTACATAGTTATGTAATTGGAGGTAGCATTTCTGATGATTTGGAGGTTGAATGGGTTTTCCACTTGCCCCTGGAACTTGGTGGAGCAATGTGGGTTGAACTCCACTCATGGATGCTGTCCAGGACCAGAGGATATTGAATGTGTAGTAGGGTAAAGATATGTGGATGTAGAGTTTAGGGTGATGTGACAACCTCTGTCAATGACAGAGGGGGGGAGTTGAGATCAACTGAAGGTAAAACAGAGATACTTCTTGAGATATAGCTTGGATACAGGTGAGATACAACTTGCCACCTGCATACGGGTGGCTCCCTATTTTTTGTGATGTTATTACCGGTTCTACAGTATTCATTGAAAACAATACAATTGTTGCAAAAGCACAAAGAGGATTACATCTTAATTCAACTTTGAATTAAAAAATTAATTATTTAAGGGTTTCAATTGAGGTTATAGACTCAAGAAGTAACAGGAACTTTACGGAATGCTTGCAGGAGCTTGCAGGTTTTATACCCAGGAAAAGGTCAAACCCCAAGTTTAAGGGTGATTGCCTTCACCATTCTTTTACACATCCTTATCCTTAGTACCATCTACCTCAGTCTACAAGCATGACACCAAACAAGCACCTCACCATTATTGCACTCATCTTACTACCTCCGGCTTATGCAAGTGAAACTCTAATATTGGAAACTCAGTCTATACCTGCAGCCCTTGCAGCTCAACCAATGAACAATCAACCATAAAATAAACCTTTCTTCTTCCATATTTGGGTCACTCAAGCCCTTAGATTAAGCTACTCTATTTTTGTTCACAATCCATGTTTGCTTGCATGCTTCATAGAAAGCCATATCATTTGTAACATCTGCTAAAGGACTAGTCCCATTACCAGCATAATCATCTCTGCCCATTTGCATCATCTTAAAATCCCTTTCACATCATTCATTGACCCAATATTTTCTTATATTTTCATTATCTATTGTTTTGCATTTAGGCTAAGACCTTGGATAACCAAACAACACACTTCATTTCAAACTTTCCATTCCTGCCATTCATTGTGTCATTGCTCTCTAGATGTAGAAAATTTTCCATCAGTTTTTATCTAGTTGCCACCTGCTTACCTTATAAGAACCTTGAAGTACGCTTGAAGATTCTTTTCTCAGTTATTTAATTTAATATGTTCTAGTGGTGTTTGTGTGACAGGAAGTGAGGGTAGGGGATCCTAGGAGGGGTGAGGAATACCAGAGAATGAACTTTTTTTGGAGAGGGAATGGTATGGATCTGCAAGTAGAATAAAGGATGGTATGAATTGGGAATGACCAGGAGATGGGGTGGGGTTGGGCGTGGTGCAGAGGTTGGTGATTTGAGGCTTTTGGTCTTGAGGAGAAGATGGGTGGTGGAGGGTGGTTGGTGAGGTGAAGTTGGTGGTTGTTGTTTAATGAGGTTAAAGTGGTTGAGGGTGTTTGGTGAGTTGAAGGGAGGATTTTATGTTGGTTTTTGTTGGTGAGGAGGTGATGGTGGTGAGGAGGTGATGGTGGTGAGGAGGTGATGGTGGTGAGGAGGTGATGGTGGTGAGGAGGTGATGGTGGTGAGGAGGTGATGGTGTAAGGAGGTGATGGTGGTGAGGAGGTGATGGTGGTGAAGTGGAGTGGTTTTGGTTGATGGGAAGTTAGAGGAGTTTGGAGGGTGGGAATTTACTGGTGAGCAAGAGGTGGTGGTTGGCTGAAAAAATTCAGTCCACCAAAAAAAATGGGATTGAATTTTTACCCAGCTTTGAAATTAAAAATCATGATTTGAACCAAGCAAGTGTGAGATGAAGAATTAGCTCTCTAATTATGAAAGATGAAGGAAAATACCAGATAGAAATGGATTAAGGAGGTTCAGGAATATTTCCTTAATCCATATGTTCCCATTAATATTTGATGTTGGCCAATAAGTTATGGATAATATCACATCATAAAATACAGTGAATAAATTATCTTCATTTAATTGGAATTTTGGAGCTGGTTTTGAATTTTTTTTAATCTGGCCCATCTTCCCTTCAGAGCCCCTATGAAATGCTCAATCCAAACTTTATATTGTTCAAGATGGTATTTGAAATTGGTTTGCCTTTATCATTCAAAGAGACATTGTGGTATTCTGTAAAAGTTTATTTTCTACAAGCATAAGCTGAATTTTCCATAATATATTTATCTTCATCAAATTATTTCTGCCTTTCTTGAGAAAAATGAATCTAATTTAAACTATATGGGTTATGACAGGAACCTGGAAGGCCAGTGTGGATGGTAATAAATCTCATGTTCTCCTTAAAAAATAGTTGAAAATAGAAATTTTATCTAAACAAACAAAGAATAAATTTTTTTCAGAGTGCCACAAAAAATATTGGTTTGAAATGGATTGATTGCCTTTTTTTCCAATAAAAATAGTGTTTGCCATTAATCTTGGGCTTTTTGACTCAAGGGGATGGTGGTTCCATCAACAAATCCAAGAAAAAAAGAAAAAAAGCAAAGCCTTTTTTCTTCCTAATCTGTGATATACCCTTCTGCTCTTCCTTTTTTGGCCAGAAAAGGACTGAGAAATTTAATCCTAGGATAGAAATCATAACCCTTTTGTTTTAAGTTTCAATTGTTCCATATTCAACTAATAATATATTGTCTAATGAATGACTAGCTGATCCATTTCCATTTGATCCCAATCTAAAAAGAGAAAATGCCAGCTGGATGGCTAGATTATTTTGAGGATTCCAAGATTTTTTCTGAATTATTTGGTGATCTCCAATCATCTCCAAAGTGTGAATGAATGACACCAATGAGGTTTGGAAAAGTTTGTGGAAGCTTACTCCGGGAAGGAGATGGTCTTTTCCCTTTCATAAATGGGATGGTTGATATTCCATCTTCTAATGACCATGCACTTCTTTTATAATAGATAATTCAAGGGTAGACTTTTTTATTCCAAGTTGGAGCTTTAATCAGAGTCCTATAGTAAAGGAATTTTTGTCAGCATAATGTTATTTAAACCCAATTTTGGGGATTTTGTTTGGAAATTTTGAGATGAATGGAAATTTGATGCAAGAGATAAGTGTATGGGGATGGGATTATTACTGTATGATTTTTGGGAGCAAGTGATGATTTGATTATGTAATCCAGATCATTTTGGAGTTGAGTATTTATGTGTGATTGGATTGGTATGGACTTCAAAATTTGGAGGTGTGTATGGGATTTTTTCATGCTATGGATGATTTATGGATGATGATGGTTAAATGGAATATTTGATGTTTGAAAAATAGCCTTTCCATGAAAAATTAAACTTTGAAATTCACCTCTTAAGGGGTATGTTTATTTCAGAAACCCACCATTATACTGGTAGGTTTGGTCAAAAATAAATGGCAAGTTTTCTAAGTTTGATATACCCTATTAAGTGAATATTGGGAGGTTTAGGCAGTTTATAAATTACCCTTGTGAAAGAAACATGATTCCAAACAGCCCTTGTAGAATCCCCAGTCCTGTAATTCACCTTTCTCAAGCCTTCTGACTGGTTATTCACAAGATATACTTTGAAAATCTGGCACACTTTTCACTTTGACCTACTTAATTGGGCTTCAGTGATAGGGATTCCAAGATTGTTTTTCTTGGTTGAATTATTTCATAAGGAATTGGAAGTTGAAGTATTTTATTTGAAACTAGTATAATGCCCCAATGGTTGGGGAGGAAAGCCCTTTTCCCAGTGAAAGGATTCATCTTTCCTGTGTAACTGTGGGAAATATTGATTGGATTTGAAGGTTGCATCCTTGATTTTGGTAAATTCACTAACAAGGAAAACAACTTTGTTTTTCAACAACTGTTCAGAGGCACATTGATTGAGATATTCAAGATAATTAATTGAATTAAGAAATTTATAAAATTTTATTGGATATTCATCAAGTAGTTATAAATTGAAGGTCTAAGAAATGAGACCTTCTCCTTAAAGCTTGCAGCATCTTTCAGTTTTATACACAGGCAAATTTCATTTTTGGAAATCAAGCCTATTTTATAAGCACAATATTAAAATTCCTCCTCCCTCAGTATCTACTTTGAATTAATAGTGTGATAACAAAAAGCACTCCAAAGATTGAGCACATTCTGCTAAATAATTTTGAAATTAATCAAGGGACCCAACTTTTCTGGAAACCAATTCATCACTAGAAAAAAACTCTTGAATCTCACAGTTCTTCTACCACCAGTGCCAACTAACTCTGAGCTTGGTCTTGAAACCTCTTGCATCTCAAATAACCACTTGATGTGGAATCAAAAGCCAACTTCAATCCAATTGAATTCTGTACATCATCAAGAAATCAGCATGTAACTTGTCTTTTACAATGCATCATATTTTACTTAGTTATATTAACCATCTCAATCACTCTTAGGACTACATCCTTACCTGTGTATTTCAAACTTGATCATCCATTCATTACCTTATTCAAATCATCTTCCTTCTTTGAATTTTCCTTCCCTTACAGTTGTTCTTTCCAACATCACCCTCAGTCTTTCCTTTAGCCCATAAATTAGATGATTTTACTTCATTTCAATATTACTTCTACATAAATTCATTTATGACTTCCTTTACTTCTAGCTAGAAGTTCACATTTCTCAGGTTGCAGCTTTTATCTCAATTGATAGTACATTAACTTCAGAGGAAAAGTCTTTCCCCTGTTGATTTTTCATCAGTTATTTAATATCATATTTTCTTGCATTTTGCTGAGAAACAAGTTATTAAATCAAACTTTCATCAGTTTATTCATTCAAAAATGTTCTCTTCCACCTTGCGCTTGGCTTTGAAGAAGAAGATTCAAAATTTGAAGATAGACTTACTAACTTTGAGATTTGTTGTAGCATTGATCACTCCCCATCCACTCCATTTTGACCTCATCCGTGCCCCTCTCTAGTACATGGGGTAGGTGGGTGACGCAATTGAACAGCCATCCTTCTGATCATTCTGTTGTTGATATCCCTCAAGAAGCTATCTTTTTTATTTCTGACATCAATCTCCTGTTCAACAACTTCTGCCCACTAAATGAAAGGACTCTCTCCCTTTTCTGCAGGAAATTGGATGAATCTGTCAAGAAGATAACTGTATCCAATTGCAGGAAAATGAATGAGCAATTTTATTGGATAAAGGGAAGTCTTTTTGTCCCTGAATCTTTAAGAAATACTATAATCTCCTCCTACCATGACAATCCTCTCAAAAGCCATTGGGGTTTCTTTGAAGCCCAATGTATTATACTTAGGACATTTTTCTGGCAAGGAATGAGACTATAGAAGCTAATTTTATTGGTTCTCATCTTTCCTGTCAGAGGAATTACACTCCTAGCAGTAATATAAACCCACCTCTTCCTCGACAGATCCCTGATTGGCCTTGCTTGATCATAGGAATCAATTTTTTAGTCAGACTTCCAAAGATTTGAGGCTTTGAATCCATCCTTGTGATGGTTGACCATTTCCCCAAATCAGTGCAATTCATCCCTGCCTGTAAATCTTTGTCATCAGGAGACATGGCTAAATATTTTATTCAAAAATTCATTTATTATCATGGCCTTCCCAATATGATTTTTCTGGACTGGGACAGCACATTTGTTTCCAAATTTTGGAGATTAGTTCTAGGAAAGCTTTGTATCTCTCCCACTTACTCTACTTCCTTTCACCCTCCAAAAAATGGAGAAACTAAATGTTTCAATTAGGCAATCAAAATCTATCTCAGGCCCTTGTTCAACAAGCAACAAAATTCCGGGTCCATGTGAATGGCTAGCACAGAGATTTTTGGGAAAACTCTCCTTCTATTTTCCCTGGATACTTCCCATATTTTTTGGAAAAGGGTTGAAATTGTAGGATGGGTGCATTGGTTTGTTCCTCTGGAAGGCTTAGAGGAAATAAATTTTCTATAAATAACCTCCAGAGCCAGAAGAATGTGGTTGAAGCCATCCAAAAAGAAAAGAACACCAACACCCTTTATTATAGCTATTTGTCAGGAGATCTTGAAACTTTGAGGTAGGTAAGTGGGCTCAGTTATCTTGTAAAAGCATCACTACTGAGTGCACCTCCAACAAATAGGATTCCAAGTCTGTGGGTCCTTTCCAAGGCATTGAAAAAGTAGGGATACATTTGGTTAAACTTTAGTTATATTCTCCTTGGTCAAAATTACACCCTGTTTCACAAATGTATCATCCCCTTGTTTTGAAAAGAACATCAATACCCTTTATTATAGCTATTTGTTGGGAGATCTCCGGCGCTTTGAGGTAGGAAAGTGGGTTCAGTTATCTTGTAAAAAAATTACTACTTAGTGAACCTCCAACAAATTGGATTCCAATTCTGTGGGTCCTTTCCAAGTCATTGAAAAAGTAGGGATACATTTGGTTAAGCTACAGTTGTATTCTCCTTGGTCCAACACTCTCCCTCACAAATGTATCATACCCTTATTTTACAAGATCTGTGAGTTAGGGGGGACCTATTGCCAATGCTATTAGTTAGCATAATAAAGTTTCAATGATTATTAGCAAGTACAGCACCACAACTGCTTTCAAAAGTTATTAAAGCCTCTCTCCAAATTCTGTTCATACCATCACAAGGCCAACTTGTGGTTTCTCTCCATAATATTTCCATTGGCTTCCTTTGCATACTTAGAATACCTACATAACTGCTATGAGATTGTTTCCTCATACGGACAATCTTTGTCTCAGCTAAGTACATCCTTAGAAATAAAAGAGTCTGAAATCAAGATTCAAATTCATGACACATCACATTGATGGCCTAGCGGCAACTATCACCCACAAAAGCTTGCAGGTACCCCACCCCCCCTTCCCCCCAAGCGAAACTACACAAGAAAAAAAAGAGAAAAAAAACAAGTCAGCTGCCAGGGCAGGTTCCGACTTGTTCAAGCAAGATGGCTCACCATGACAATAGGTAATCCTCTATAGCAAATGAAGCCATGTAGCAGAGCCCCCGCATCATGGAGTGAGTGATGCAACAGATCAACTGGCTGATCTCAAGTCGAGGCCCCCGCCCAACCCATCCACTTGTGATATATGTATTTGTAAAACTGCCAACTCGCTGGAATCGTGAAGATCATGTTGCCTCTTCACTCTGTATCATCCCAAAAGAGGCTGATTGGTACGTACATACATACAGATACAGCGCAGTGGCATTGGGGTTTGTCGATACAAGTCTTGGCCAAGCTAGCGTTGCACTACATTGTACCACCAATTTTGTTGTCAACCTCGGCCCTGACCGATTGGGAACCAGGGCTGGTCCTGAGAAAAAACCTTTAATACCGGTGTGATGCTCCGGTTGTCAGCGGCTGATCCGAGGCCCCTATCGAGATGAGTTCTCTCGTCGCATCCCTTGCTTCACTGCAACCAAGGTTTCCTCGAGCGAAAGGCATCTGAATCAACTGGAGCTTGCTTACACTTGCTGCCTCTCCTGCCACTTGGACTGTTTTCTGATGACTGTATACTTCAACCAACTTCTCTACTCGAAACTTGCTACCAATCAGTTGTAGGATTGACTGTTTCTCCCTCCCTTTTACCACAGCCTCCGGCACTCTTACCACAACGACAGCACTTCATAACTCACGCCCGCGAGCTCTACATATTATAGAACTTCATGATCGTACGACCGTGGCTGAGCTTTCTGCTCGGTTTGCATCAAGATGTATACGCTGGCCACGCCAACTCCTTTGCCGATCTTCAACGCCGTGAAATTCCACACCACAAGCCGCGAGAACCGGCTTCCTCACCAGCCACAAGCGTCTGGAGTCATTACGATACCATCTCGGGTCAAAACTTTTTCGATTCATTTGTGTTCATTAACCGTTGGGATGTTGGTTAACTCTCATGCTTTCCCACGGGTCAAGTAAATTATAGGCTGATTGATGAGCTCATGTCTTCATTTGGCCTTGCTCAATACGCATATAAACTCTCGCAGAACACGACACATTCCGCAGCATAGTGATTGATTTTCTCTCGCATTTTTCTTGGTTCAAACGGCTTGTTTTTCGGGCACATCATTTTACGTTCTCCGAGTGGCAAACGCATATATACTCATTTCTATGATGACGCTGCTACAACGCACAGTTATGTCGATAAAGAAACAGCTCAAAAAAATTCTCTGGCCTACGTTGACGAACACGCAAGAGCTATCATTGCCGTTGATGCCTCGGTCGATATTTCAAAAGATTTGATGCCGGCTGTCATTCTCAACACAGTTGATGGTACTTTCAAGTACAACCAAACTGCCTTGCGAAAAAGTGTTCGATTAGAATCGCTTGAGCGACATGATGCCGGCACACTCGTCATCGCTGATTTCCAGCATGCCCCCTTTGGGGTCAGTCATGCTTTCTGCTCGTAAAGGCAATGCTTGCTTGAGAAAATGCTCACGCCACCTTGCTCGGGAAACTTTACATGAATCCAGTGCGCCACTTGGCCTGCTTGTAAGTGCTTCTCTGTTTGGGAATGTTAAGCAGCAGTGTAGAAAGTATCAATTGACTAGACGCTGGTTTACTTTTACGATAGTTTGGATGTACGGCCCAGATTGGCCAAAAAATGGTGAAATTGATGTCAGCATTGAAACCTGATAGCCCCATTTTCCAGCCTGTTGGAATTAATGGAATTCTCTGCAATTTGTAGATTTTCGAAGGCTGGAATGATAACACTCACGGCAGAGCAACCCTTCACTCAACTCCCAAGTAAGCTTTGTGCTCCTCGGCAATGTCTCGGCCACTTAATAATTTTCTTTTGCGATCAGCTGTGGTCATGATCCCACAGGTATTCAAACAGGAAAGATACTTCAAGAAACTTGTGATACAAGCGTCAATTACAACGTGAGTCTGGAAGACGTACAAAGCTATTTCTTGATTGAAACATCGCTTTTCCTGGTTGCTGGTCATAGGCAGGCTGCGGAGTTGAAGACCCAACTACTGATTTTTATGGCGCGCAATTCAACAAAAACGGCGGAGGAGTAAGTGGGACATGGTTCTGGAGCCTCAGTGCAACGCGGCTCATTCATGCCTTTTCAAAATTTCGACTTAGGTATTTGCCGCGATGTACACTAACTCTGAGATATCCGTCTGGAGATGGTAAGCGCAATTCATTGCCGTCTTGGATATGTTTCTCTGTCATAATCTGATTTGTGCTTTTAATCAGGCGACGAGAAGATGTGCCCGACGATATTAAAAAGAGTAAGCCGAAACCTCAATCATGGCCAACCCCCGTGGCCACTTGGAGAAACGGCCAAAGTTGTAACCTTGGTGCGAAGTTCGGACCTCAAAACTTGGTTTTTACCATTGCAATGTGTATGTCCATTTTCTTCCCGTTATGCTCAATTCCAATGGATCTCACTTTGCTTGATAATCCATGGAATACACCTAATGAATATGGTTTGATTGGATTGAAATGTGGGCTTGTTAGGTGGAGATTCAGACCTGAACACCTATTCACAAGGCCGGTGTCCAGGAACATGTTGGGATTATTTTTTGAAAGGCTCCCACTATAAAGATGTATATTTTTCTGTGAATTCCATCAAGATTTTCAAAGGTGATCCTGACGCTGTTTCAAAATTGGCTGACCCTTAGTTGGTGCATTCTTGGGATATGGATCAAGATTTAGTCCAGAATTTTAAATATTTGAAATTTATTTTGGGCTTAATTGAGTAGTGGTGGATCATGGCTTTTGAAGCTTGCAAGATTGTTGGTGAATAATAGTGGCCGACTTTGTCTTTGGATATTCTATTATGATTTAATTTGCGAATGATCAGAACAAATTTTCTGTTGACAGTTTACCATAACTACTGGTCTGATTCCATGGGTTGAAGGCATCTAGAAAAAATTATCTATGGGGCTTTTGACATTAATTAAAAAGACCTATAGGGTTTAGAATGCTAGGTCACATGAGAGGAAGGACAGTATAATGCAATGAATAATGTCCCTAGGAGAATGATTCAGAAAATATTTCAACATAGCTCCTTGAAAACTGCTAATGAAACCAACAATGATGATGTGACATGTGAAGTAAAAGGTGAGTAATCAGCAATGAGATTAGCAAGAAAGAAAATAGGAAATTATGACTATTGGACAAAGAATAAGGATAATTGTTGAGATAATTTGCAAGATTTTTTGCAAGAAATTTAAGATGGTGATGGAAAATTAATTGATTACATGTAAGAACAAAAGTCTTTGAAAGAATGAGCACTATCAGCATGAGTGGATTTGTAAGTTAAAGGTGAAATGGAAATTGGTCAAGCAATGGGTTGCAAAGAAATTGAAGGGGGGATGATACACAAGGTTTGTTTTTTGTTTAATCAAAGGCAAATCAATATTTGATTGCAAGGTGGAGTTGGTGGGATAAAATTTCAAGGAAATATAATTTTGAGCTTGATGGATTGACAATTGGCAAAGTGGGTAAATTAAGATTAGATGAAGATAAAGGAGGCACTAGAGTTGATACTGTAGGAACAAAGCATAGGTGTCACTAGAATAATATACTTAGGGTGATTGCTACTGAAAGGTATGGTGAAGATAATACTGGAAATAAGACTTGTCAAGCTTATTTTAGAGATCATACTAGACATAAAAAGTGAGAGAATAATAATAGAATATAAAGCTTGATGGATGGTTTCACTCAAGTATTAGGCAACACACAATACAAGACTATAATTCTAACAGGTTCCATTTCCCACATCCAAAATTTGTGATTTCTCTATAATAATTACATACCTGAGAAACTGCCAATGTCAGCTATGCCAAAATTTTATCTCCCTTTCCAAAATCAGAAATTGGCAAGGAAAGAGGATTTGGCTGGGTGTCACCATTTGCTCATTATTTATCTATCTAACATTGTGTGATATTTAATTAGAATCCTAGAATATGTGTGAAAATATATTTGAAATCTCCTGATCATATAATCATTTTCCCTTATATTCTAAAAGCCCCTTTTGCTATTATAGCCAGCCATTTGGAGATCAGCATGCAAATAGCCTTGTTTCCCCCTCATTTTGTTTATTGGGACAGAGGTATTTGGTACTGATTATGCCCACTTGGTTTGCAGAGATTGTAAATTCAAGCTTTATATCTTCCTGCCAAACAATTTCATTTAAAAAAATAAAATTTACGGCTAAGACGTTTAGTCCCCTTTTTTGATGCATTTCTCCCTGAAATCAGAATGCCAACTTGGTTATTGCAGAACATTTATGGCATCATTTGAAAACCCATATCTTTTAAGTTTAACCAGAGGTGACCAAATATCTGAGAACACTCCAATAAGGCCACATACTCAGCCACACAAGTGGAAATTGCCACAAATGTTTGCCTCTTGCATACCCATTCCATTTCATGATAAACCCACTTGTGGATTGCTTGCCCACAAACCCCACATCTACCCATAGGTTCAAATGGCCAACCTTGCCCCTCTGGTAAGTCAACACCCTATCACTTGCCAACCAAAAATAACCAACAATTTTTTCAAGCTACAGCAAGTACCCCTCCAATGTAAAGCTACTATAACTAGCCAGAAGTTTCACAGAATATGGAATTTAAAGCCAAGTTCCACAAGCCAGATAATTTAAGGAACCTAGTACCAACTGGAATTTGGTTGTTTCCATGGGGTTTACCACATTTCTTTCCAAGGTATTTCCAGATGTAGGGCAAAATTTGTTGAAGGATGGTTTCCAATAATCTTCCACCATCCCCTTTGCCAGCAGCTCCTCGTCCAAACTAATCTTGCTGTTACTTATGCCAATCCAAATACCCACTGGATTATCCACACCCTCTTTCCATTTGGTTCTCAGCCTCTCCTCCAGAAAATTGTGGAAACTTTTTAAAACCATTCAGAAGATGCAAAAACAAAAAGATTTTCCACATGCAGCCAGAAAATGATAAATTTGCTCCCATTTTGGCATAATTATAATGAACCCTCCAGTTTTCTTGAACCCAGCCCCGGATTTTTCATAATTCTTTTGAAATATAGCTACAAGCACCTTGATACCTGCCTAGTTAAATACATCAATTTCTTCCAATTCATCACTATTACTTTCAAATCTGGACTTATCTGGACTTCCAGTTGGACATGGAACTCTTCCTTGATTGGTCTATATAGTTAGGCAGCACTGAAATCAAAACTTGCCATTGGGTAGGCTCTGTCATTTTCCAGCACCAAAATCAGTCTTCATGTGGTCCTCAATCATTTTTCAGCACCAAAAGAAGTTTTAATGTGGTCAAGGATGCAGTTGGAGTGTAGGTATTGTAACATTCAATGCCCATGTGTTGGCTGAATCCCTTAAATACAGATCTCAATTTTCTGGCCACCTGATTCCCTTCAGAATTTCGATTGGGGGCAAGGAAAAATTTTTCACCAAGAACCTTCATCCCCCAATGTTTTTTCCCTGGCTCCCACACAACCATATTCCCTTCAGCATTACAATTGGGTGCAAGGACAAATTTTTCACCAAGAACCTTCATGCCCCCATGCTTTTGCACTTGATCCAACACATAACTGCCATCAAATTGTTGGATTCTGTCTTTTCAAGAAGATCTCCATTCTGTGCCTCACTTTCTCTTCAATTCCACTGCCATTGACTTTTGCATGGATGCCTCCATCCATATTTGCAGGTTGTTGACGGTGGACCTTTTCTTTTCTTCTATGGTATCAGTTGGGACTTCCCCTAATTTCATTTTATTCAGAAGTTCATCACACAGTTCCCACAGGTGTTTCTTTGGATTCAAAGTCAACTACTGAAAATCTGCAAGCAATTGTTTAAATCACAAAAAAAAAATATTACTCAGTTTTTGGTAGTTCTGCTTAAGCAACTACTTTTCCAACCAACTTGGGGTTATCCCAATTGGGATAACTTGCATTAGTTGCAATTGGCTGCCCAAATGCAAATACTGTTGCTAAAATTTATCCCAATTGGGATAACTTGGAGTAGCTTCATAGGCAAGACACCTGTGCAACTAAAGATCCAACCATCCTCCTTCTGAAACTCAGAGGTTCCTCCATCTTGGAAATTGAAAAGATTATCATTTCAACCCCACAGAACAGAAAGCCAAGACAGCTAAATATCCACCAATCTTATGCCCCCAAGATCAACCAACCAAACAAACAAGGAAAAAGCCATCCTCAAAAAAATTATTGATTGAAAGCCCATAACCAGACCATCCAGCCAACCTTATATCAACAAGGCCAAGAAAACAACCAAAAATAAAATGACCAAGTTATCCCAATTGGGATAACTTGGAGTAGTAGCGCAGGGAAGATACCTGGGAAACTAAAAATCTAATCTGAGACAGCCAGAAAAAATAGGACCAGCCAGCTCATACTGCAACAGCCAGCCCATACCAGACCAGCCAGTCAGAATCATAACAGCCAGCCAGTTCAGTCCAGGCCAGCCAGATCAGACTTGACCAGAAAGCTTGGAACAGACCACCTTCAGTCAGATATACAGCCATCCAGAAATCCCAGCCAGTCAGCCAAACAGCCAGCCGGCCACCCAGTGAGCCAGCCAAGCCATCCAGCCAGCCTTAGTCAGTCAAAAATCCAGAAATTCAGACATCCAGAAGGCCAGAAAGCCAGCCAGCAAGAGAGACAGCCAGAAATCCAGTTATCCAGCCTGACAGCTAGCCAGCCAGCCAGCCAGCTAGTCAAGCTCAGAACCCAACAAGACAAAATAAGGGTGGACAGAAGGACCATGAAGAAGACCAAGCCCAAAACTGGAACCATGTAGAAAGAAAAAGGCTGCCAACAAAGCTCAATGGAAAGACCAGGAAATACCAAAAAGATAAAGACATAGATGGAGAAGTAAAAGGACCTCCTCCAGATCTTCTTACCAGTTAACCTCAGATAACCCCCACCAGGCCAAGAACAAGGTGGACAGAAGGGTCAAGAGGAAGACTAAACCCAACCATGAAAAACCTCAGGAACCCCCACCAGACCAGAACCCTGGTGGATAAAAGGACAGAAAGACCTAGGAATATTGAAAGAACCAAGCTGCTAATTAAACCAAGATATACCTCAGGAACCTCCACCATACCAGAACCTAGGTGGGTATAAGGAATGAGAGAAAGATACAGAAAGATAGAAGGAAATAGATGGACTATCAAGCAGAAAGAAAGGCCAAAGGATAGAAAAAGAGTATAAGAAAGCTCTTCTAGACCTTCTGGTCAGATTTACCTGCATATTAATCTCTGCCTTGAAATGAAGCACTGTTCCTCACACTAATGAAAGAATTTCATCATTATTCTTCTGTTCCCATTTTTTTCATCATGTGTAGGTAGAAAAAACCACACCTATAATTTATGGTTTTAGAAAGAGTAAGCAAAACAGAAATTGAGGATCAGGAGCCCAATATTTCATCAAAAATGCCACATTTGAGTGAATAAACATTCTCTGGGTTGGAAAACACAAAAGCCACCCTGCCCTGCTAGCTGAATATCCAATTAGGTGTCATTCCTCACCACTTTCATCCCTCTTTCCCCTTTGTTCAGCTGGCACATGTAAAATTTCCTTTGCACCAAAAGGGTGTAAGACATGGGGTTTTGGTTTCTTATTGTAAATTACTTCCAGAAGTGCCTTTGGTACCATCCAAGAGTAATTTAAAAGGTTATTTAGGTATTTTTCAACCTGGTATGAAAAAGAACATAGTTACTTTGGCATATCAATTTCATGCAGCATGGTTCTAGCAATATTTCCAATTTTCCTGTTTAGGAACTCAGCCTTACCCTGTTGGTCCATATGATAAGGTAGTATAGATGATAGTTGTATACCCAAGGGCTCCAGGCATTCATTGAAGGGACACATATATTCTTTTGCATTATTGCTGCAGATGTATTGTGGGTACTTACTTAGGGCCAGCTTGATTTGTTTCAACCATCCCAAGATTTTTTTGGTTAATTTTGAAGGGGATTTCAGGATAGCTATTTATGTATAAATTGATGCATGTTTGAATAAATTCATGAAATATCAGCCCCAAATCATTTCCAACTTAAATGGACCTTCCACATTGATAAAAAACATGTTGATAGGATGGTCCTGTGGCACTTCCAAAACAACACCTGGTGAATTACAATCAATGCTTTTGTAATTTGCACATCTTTTGCAGAAAGAAAACCTCCAATTCCTTCCTTTGAGAGTTTCAGTAAAATGGCTTTTTAGGAACTGGAAAAGCACTTTCTTGCTCGCATGGCCTAAGCAGAAATGTCATAGGTAAGGGTCAAAAGACAGCTTGGAACTGATCTTAATTGCAAAAGGCAACTCTTGTTATATAATTATGGAACAATGGAAGTTATTGAATCTTGTATTTTAAGTGCAAACCTCTCTTTACTTAATGAAATCCTCTGTCCCCACACACTCCAGATCTCATCCCCCTTCCAGAAGCTTTCCGGTCAACAGGATAACCACCTTCAACTTTTGGAAGTAGTAGACACCCTTAAATTTCATCAACCCCTTCTTTTTTGGTATTTTCAAAATGCCAATCACATCCATATCCACATGGAATTGGTTGATGGGGTGAGGCTTGGTTAGCCTTCCACTTGCGGTAAATTAAGGGGAGGGGCCACTCACATGAGAGCTTTCCCCTAAATCAAAAAGTATGGTGCCATCATAAACCTACAGAAATTCCATCAACCTGATCCTTTCAGATGGTAAAAATATTTTGGTTTGAACTCTTTCTGGAAGTAAGTATTTGGATTGCTTTTCCAGGTGTTTAGGAGGTGGATTAAGGATCCTGACCTTATGCAAATTTTCCCATAAATTATGAAAATTGGCATACCAGTGGCCATCCATACCATGATAGCAGAATTTGAAACCATAAAAGTAAATAAACACATCTTGTTCTGATTTCATGCTGTAGTATGCAGCTCTATCAATTTATAGATTGGACTTGGGATGTACCTGGGATTTATTAAATGTAACAACAATCTGGTTTTTTTACAGTCTTTGTGGTGGTAGGTACTTTGTTCTGATTTGTTGGAGGTGTTCTAGCTCCATGGCTTTGTAGGATATTCTGCCTTTAGTATGTTTCTTTCTCAGTTTACTCTGGATGATGGTCAAGAAATCCTTGAATTGAGGATGCCTTTTTTCATTGTTTTTTTGAGAGATGGAGAACTTGTAAATATTTGAATCAATACCCCTAGGTGCAACTTCTGTGGATTGCATCATCAGGCCTATCAGTTTGCTGAAATTATCCCCAATCTTTTCATTTCAGCCATAAACACGTGCCAACCTGTTACCTAGGCCATTTTTTCCCCTCCCTTGTTTCTTGGAGGTTAAGGACTCTTTTTGAAATGGTAAGTTGACCTCTTCTGTGGGAATTTTTAAACTTATCCACAAGTAGAGTATAGATTTCTGCATCCCAATTCAATTTCAAGGCCTTGATAATTGACAGGAGCTTGTTTTCAAGAGTGCTTCTCAGAAGTTTGGCAATTTCCTTTTTCTCAGATTGCCTAGTTTCTGTGGATTTGGCCATTTCTGACAAAACATATTTGTCCATGCTGAAATCCTGGTTCAAGGTTCTATCAATAGTTTTCTCCCAAACCCCAAATTTTGACCTTTTGAAGGCCAGATTTATGAATTTGGGGTTGGTGTTGAGATGGAATTTCATGGTCTTGTTTCTGAAATTGTTGACTGCACAGGCCTTGTGGGATGGCATTGTTGAGAAATTTTCAGAATGAGGGGGTTTCCTCCCTGGCTCTGGAAATAATTGTTTGGGTAAGGAGTCTCTCCATATTCTGCTGCATCTTTTGCATCTACTGATGATTATGCCTTGGGATGTTTTGAATGTTGGAAATTTACTGCTTTAAAGAAAGGCTGGGGTTGTTGGCCAATGATGATTCATACAGAGTTTCTTGGCTCTTGCTGGTTGATTTTTTGGGATCTGTGGTTTCCAGTTTTTTGCCTACTAGGTTTCTGATTTCCTGATTACCAATCTCAACCCCTTAAAATGTCTCTCTGAGTAGATAAAACCAGTTCTTCCTAGCCTCCTGATAGTTGCTGGTCATGTTAAGAATAATATGCCCGGTACCTGACCTCTTTGTCCTAGATCAGGCTTTTAAACTGTAAAGTTTGAAACTGAGAAACCATCGATTTCAGCTATACTTCCAATGTTTGTTTTCCTTTCCCAAATCCAAAATTAGTGATTTCCCTATATATAATCCTGTTCCTGAGCAAATTTTGTGGTGTGATAAAGTCTAAAGAACCAAATATATGTAAAAATCCCGCTCTGGTCTGAGAATTAATTCAATCTTTTTTCCTGTGTACCATCTTTGCTACAATTTTGCAAAGAAAGCTACTCTGCAAAATGACAACCACAATCCGCAAATTTCCTCCAGAAGACAATCTCTGAACTCCCTATTTCTTTTGTTTGTGTTACAATTTCTGCGCCCATTAGACTATCCCTGGTTTACTCATCTCCTACAATAAGAATAACACAAAAGCTACAATAATAAAGCAAGCTCTGGGATGATATATTCAATGATTCTATTCTATAATACAATATTTAGATCTCCTGCAAGAAGCTGGTTTGATAAGCTAAGATCTAACCCCCCAAAAAATAACTAGAAAAAACAAAAATTTATATAAAAAACTAGAAATCCAACTTCTGAAACAAAATATATTCAACAAATGACTCTCTCCACACTGCTTTTCCTCCTTGTGCACCTCTGAAATTGACCCTGACTAGTACCAATCATGATCTTCCTAGCCAATCCATCCACATGTATTAGTTATGGCATTAAATTGTGATCTCTAAGAGCCTTACTTGTAAATCTTCCCCCAATATGCCTACCTAGGAATATCCTTGTCAAACTTCCTCAGCAGATCCCATTTGATCTCTGCATACTGCATCCTCAATTTTCCATCCTTTTTTCCCAAAAATTATGTAACCTATCTGTGACTTCCACTGTATGCTCCTTAGTTTTGCTGTAAAACATAATTGATAGTCTTCCAATTGCTTCTCAACACCTATACATATAAAAATCACCAGAGAAACTATTCCTAAATCCATAATTGCAGAAAGTGGCTGGCACCTGAACTGTAACTATTTCAAAAGGTAAGAGTCAGGCTCAGCATCCCTATTGTGCTGCAGATCCCCCATCTGCCCACTGCTGAACACTCATCTGATTTTGTCAAATAAATCACTCTCATTTGATTTCTTTCCTTCTCTTTATTTCCCTTTGTATTTCTTTCTTTATATTCTATATTTCTCTCTGTACTGTCTAAGATCTGACCTCTGTCACGAGTCACTTGTCAACTGTCACTCCCGCGGGTCTCTGACCACTTCCACCGGTCAACTACAACATTTCACACCCATGTCTCTTGGCCTACTTTGTCCAATTCTCTTCTTCACCAATACTCTTGGGGAAGTATTGAGGAGGCTCTCTTGGCGGATTCCTTCCTCCTCTCCATCAACCCATCAACTCCAAACTCCCAATTCAACTCTGACGACTCGACTCTTTCCTTCTTTCATGATTATTCTTTTCTTGCTATTCTTTCTTTTTCTTCTTTTCTCAGTTCTTCCTAAATCAAGAATTGACTATCCTTAACTCATGAGATCTCAAAATCAAACCCATCAACTTGTCAAGTTCTGACTGGTAAGACCCATACTTGTTGTTCTTACAAATTAGTATACTTAATCTAACTCAAGATATCAATCTCTTTCTAAGTCTTTTACCATCACCAACATCCTACCGCTTCAACTCTATCCACTCTCAAACTTGTCAAGTTCTCAATTCTTACCTGTTGGTCGATGTTTGTTTTCCTTCTTTCATCTTTTCTGCTCTTAACCATTTCTCTCTATAATCTTTGTTTCTTTTCTAAACTGATGTTTTCTACTATTCAGCCCTCTTGATTCTTAAAAAATTCAAATTCTTCACAGTGATTCAACACAATGAAAAGCCAAAGGTCCATCCGACAAAAATAACCAAAACAATGGAGGGATCAAGCAACAATGGCTTCTGAAAAATTATCCTCAAAGCCGCCCTTGAAGCCATTCCAATTCTTTCTGAAAAAAATTACTCAATCTGGAAGGACAAAATGTCCATGCTTCTCAAACTCAAAGGCATTAAGGAGGCTCTAGAAGATGATTCAAAAAGCCTAAGCCCAGTCGACAATATGGAGACTCAAGTAATACTACTTTCTCAAATAGATTCAATAACTCACAACAATGTGGTCAATTCGGCAAACATTTCCTCAGCTTGACTTCTCTGGAAAACAATTAAAGAGCGCTTCGCTTCCTCCCAAACAGCCAATCAAGCCCGCATTTTCAATGATTTCCTTTACCAACAGTTCAAACCCAAAGCTATAAACCTCTTCATCACCAAGACAAAAGTATCCCTTAAGAAAATGGTTGACGTGGGTATTGATCTACCTGACAACATTCTTGCTTACCTCATTCTATTTAAATTCCCACCTTCCCTGCACTCTTTACGCCAACAAATAATGCACTCAGATAAGATTGTTACAATGGATCTTGTCATCAATCATCTCACTCAGTTAGATAATGAAACTAAGGCTAAACACAAGGAACCCAAGCCCAACAACACTGCGCTCCTATCTTCCAAACCTACCAAGAAACCTGTACCAGCAGAATTCTGATGCCAAAAGGGTTATCACAATCCTCAATACCCGGACCATCCTGAAAACAAATGCTGGCATCTCCACAAACATTTAGCTCCCAATTGGTGGAAAGAATCTCAAATCCAATGGAGAGCCCAGCTCAATTCTCAATCCAAATCAAAAGAGGTTTCTCATTATTTGGCTCTCATTATCACGTGGATCAAAGACATCAATCCGTCTAATCAAATCATCATGGACTTGGGTGCTTCTAGTCACATGTTCAACTCCAAACTCTTCTTCACTCAACTGGACAAACGGATTTCTGAGGATTTCATCAACACTGGAAAAGAAGGAGCCAGATTACCCATTAGGGGTAAAGGTGTTTTCCAGCTGTTGTGAAAAGGTTCTACTGTCACTCTCAACAACTGCCTCTACGTCCCCGATCTTGTGGTAAACTTGATCAGCCCCGGCAAACTTATTTCCTCTAAAAAATGCTCTCTCACCTCTCATAACAATTGTTTTTACCTCTACGCTGGATCTAAGCCAGCCTTTTCTGGGTTCATCCAAGAAAATTTGTTTCTCCCCAATCCACCTTCTCAAATCGGTCATAACTCAAAGTTCTGCCACCTCTCACTCAAGGACTCAGACTTACTCCACATCAAATCCCTGCATCAATCTTTTGGGCACGCAAGCCCTCTTTGCCTCAGGAATCTTTTTCCATCTTTATCCTCCAAAACTCTATCTGAATTCCAGTGCAAGGACTGCATTTTCTCTAAAATTGCAAAATCCCCTTTCAAAAACACATCAAAACTTGCTTCAAAACCCTTTGAACGACTCCACATTGACCTAATTGGTCCCATCTCCCCATCATATCAAAACAAAATGAATTACATCATGACCGTTGTTGACAACTTTTCCGGATATATTTCCGCAATCCCTCTCCAATATAAGTCAGATGCATGCCAACAGCTGATAGTTATCTTAAACCATGAAAAACAGAAACGAGATCGATTTCCAGCAAAAATCTGCACTGACGGCAGCGGAGAATTTTCCTCATCCAAGCTCAAAAATTGTTTCATCTATAACTCAATTCAACATTTAATCTTGGAACCTTACCACCACGAACACAATGGAAAGGTTGAAGGAGCTAATCAAACTCTTACCAAATCTATGAGAGCTATTCTCCGAAGCTCAAATCTTCCACTCAATCTCTGGGCTGAAGTTGCTAAATCTGTCTGTCTTTCTCTAAATCAAATTCCCAAATCTTCTAATTCCCCTTCTCCCTACCTTCTCTTCACGGAAAAATCTCTTCCGACCAACTACTTCAATCCTATAGGATCCAAGTTAGTCTACCTTGACAACAAAATCAATTGTGGCGAGAAATTCAAGGATTGCGGGCTTCCTGGTGTCCTTGTTGGTTACAACCCAAATTTCCTGTCATTTTGAATTCTTAAACCTGAAAATTCTATTACTTCCTCCAAACATTTCTGATTTCTCAAGACTGAAGATTCTTCCCAGGTTCTCCCTGACTGCAAGACCGTCGAAGATTGTCTGTTAGTCAAATTGGACGATGATCTCTTTGAAACCTCAAGAATCCCAGCTTCCTCGATTTCCCCTATCTCTGTTTCTCAACCTGCTTCCCCTGTCAATGACCTTATTTCTTCTCCGATTCTGTCTCCCAACCCACACTGTGAACCATCTTCTGACTCCAAATCCACCTCTTCTGACAAACTTGCTCAACAACTGGTTCCAAAATACTCTCTTTGCAATCGCTCCTGTTTAAATCCGCCTCAACAATACGGCTACCACCATTATTATGTTCCCAGAACTTACAAAAAAGCAAAGACATGCTCCAACAGTCCGAAATGGGAAAGCTCCATGGATGTAGAACTCAACAGTATTGAAGCACTCAATGTGTGGGAAGATTAAAAGGGTCCCAAGCCTGAGAATCCTCTCAACACTACATGGGTGTATCGTCTTAAGGACAACTGTCATGGAGATCCCTTGGTCTACAAAAGCAGACTCTGCGTTCAGGGCTTTGATCAGATTTACGGAATTGATTTTAAAGACACATTTTCCCCCACTGGTAAAGCTGCATCTCTTTGCATTGCTCTCCTGTTTGGTTTGTATTACTCTCTTCCCATCTCTCAATTCGATGTTAAGAGTGCTTTCCTACATGCGCCTCTATCCGACAAAGTCATAATCAAAAGGCCAAAAGGCTCAAACCAAAAAGCTAAATACCTCATTCTTCAAAAATCTCTTTATGGATTAAGACAAGCCCCTGCTAATTGGTTCCTTACTCTCACGTTGTGGATTCAAGAGCAAGGATTTCACAAATCCATCTCTGACCCCTGTCTTTACATCCACTCTGCCTCAAACTCCGTCCTGTCCTTTCATGTAGATGACCTCATCCTGGTCGGTCTTGGGGACAATTTCCAGGACAAATTTCTTACTCGATTCCCTAATTCCAATCACCACAAACCAAAAACAATCCTTGGAATGAAATACAAACAAACTGGCAATAAAATTTTACTATCTCAACCCAAGCACATAGAGCACAGGCTGGAGGAGTTAAATATGCTTGATTGCAATCCGGAATCTATTCCTCTCACGGCAAACATCAATCTTACCCCTGCTAGTGACAAAGAACAAGAAGAGTTCAAGGCCTTAAATATCAGCTATTGTTCAGCTGTCTTTCTTATTAATTACATATCCTGTTTAACTCAACCTGACCTTAGTTTTGCTGTCTCTAGTCTTGCCTGGTTTTGCAAAAAGCCCGGAATTCAACATTGAAGAGAAGTTAAGAGATGTTGGAAATACTTAAAGGCCACAAAAGATCTCAAACTTACCTTGCAAATCAACCACACCAATCTTCAAATTCAATGCTACAGCGACGCTACCTGGAGCGACGACTTGGAGACTAGGCAATCTCAATCTGGTCACCTTGCTCTTCTCTTTAATTCACTCATCTCCTGGAGCAGTTATTGCCAACAAAATGTCACTCACTCTACAACTGAAGCCAAATTAAATCCTCTTGTAGATTTGTTTCTGGAAGCTATCTGGATGAGATGGCTCGTGGCTGAACTTTGGAAATCAAAAATCTTTCCCAGCAAACACTTCATAGACAATAAAGGTCTCAACGATAAGCTCAAGAAATTTGGCTGTAATTCTAAAACCCGTCATATCAATATAAAAACCAAAGCTCTTTGGGAGGAACTGAAAAGCGAAAATCTTTCGATTAAATTGATCTTGGCCGCAGATATGAAGCCCGACGGTCTTACCAAAGCCCTTCCTCTCAACTCTCTTATCTCACTTCTTCAGCTTATAAGCCCTTCCTTTTCCAACCCAGCATCAGTCTTACCAGTCACAGGGGGTGTCAAATAAATCACTCTCATTTGCTTTCTTTCATTCTCTTTATTTCCCTTTGTATTTCTTTCTTTATATTCTATATTTCTCTCTGTCCTGTCTAAGATCTGACCTCTGTCATGAGTCACTTGTCAACTGTCACTCCCGCGGGTCTCTGACCACTGCCACCAGTTGACTTCAACATTTCACACCCATGTCTCTTGGCCTACTTTGTCCGATTCTCTTCTTCACCAATACTCTTGGGGAAGTATCAAGGAGGCTCTCTTGGCAGATTCCTTCCTCCTCTCCCTCAACCCATCAACTCCGAACTCCCAATTCAACTCTGACAACTCGACTCTTTCCTTCTTTCATGATTATTCTTTTCTTGCTATTCTTTCTTTTTCTTCTTTTCTCAGTTCTTCCTAAATCAAGAATTGACTATCCTTAACTCATGAGATCTCCAAATCAAACCCATCAACTTGCCAAGTTCTGACTGGTAAGACCCATACTTGTTGTTCTTACAAATTAGTATACTTAATCTAACTCAAGATATCAATCTCTTTCTAAGTCTTTTACCATCACCAACATCCTACCGCTTCAACTTTATCCACTCTCGAACTTGTAAAGTTCTCAATTCTTACCTGTTGCTTGATGTTTGTTTTCCTTGTTTTTTCTTTCCTGCTCTCAACCATTTCTCTCTATAATCTTTGTTTCTTTTCTAAACTGATGTTTTCTACTATTCAGCCCTCTTGATTCTAAAACAATTCAAATTCTTGACAGTGATTCAACAGATTTTTCCAGTGTGGTTGTCCTTTATATACACAAATAAGAAGTTAACTATGGCTAGCAAAAACTGAGGGGTGGAATTTCTATCAAACATAGAACAGTGCGGAATTTTTCAACAGAAAAGCACTTTTTGTTGGATTGCCTAATTCAAGGAGCTGATTTGTTGGGATAAAAAGGATTTTCAACTTACCAAATGCAGAAGATGCTTTAGCAGGCATTTTTTGTGGACTGGGATGTCCAAATGCAAAAAAAAAACAATTGACCTAGAGAGAATGTACAAGTAGGCAAAATTTGAAGGACCAACACCATGGGAAGAATGGAGGAACATGCTAGCATTTGCCCCCCCCTTAATTTTGGTGTTACTGAAAGAAATAACTCTGCTGCTGTCAGCTCTCTGATACCAGGAACCTTGCATTCCTTTAGCTACAGAGAGTGATAAAAATGCTGGAATGATAATAATAATTATTATTCCAATAATAAACGCTTAGAGGCTCAAATAAATGATTTAATAAGAGCAGCTGCAAGGTTTAATTGGTTTTGTAGTAAATGCTTTTCAATATAATATAAAGAGGGGCCACAGTATTATACTACTGGGGATCTTTACAGACTAGCAACCTCTCTTCAAGGGGCCTCCTTAGGCAGTTTAAGAACCTTGGAATAAAGATGGGTGCCTTAGAAAGGATTTATTCCACTAATGGCTGGGCTTAACAGCACAAATGGCCAGGACAGGAAGGGTAACACTCACTCTGAGCACTTTACCACGAAAATCCTGGAATAATTGGAAGGGTTTCAGAGCAGATGGGGTAGATTGCTTGACTAAACTTCAATGGTTGATTGGTTAATAAAGGTAAATAATACTACTACAGAATGATTCATAAATCACTTGATTATCTTCATATAAGCACTTGATCAATAATGACACAGTTTCTGATTTATAATAAATAATTCCTGGTAACTGATGATGGAATAATGGATCCAAAGAGGTCTGTATAAATACCCTTTTGGGGTGATTTTGATCTTCTCAGGGCACGTAGAGAGGGTTCTGCTTGTGGGCTGAGGCTGGAAAGCCAGTCAGAACAGGATTAGCACGTCCACTTGGTGCTGTCAATCAGCTTTCCTTAGATCTGCTGGATTTCTGTACTATTTTAGCCACAGGATCTGTTAATCTGTTATGGCGTAAATTTGATCATTCTGTACTAATCCTTTATTTGTACTATTGATATTTCTTTAAAGCGTGCAGATGTGAATTTTTACTGATTGTTCACCAACTGCTGATCATGTAGATAATTTCTAATAATTTTTATGAACACTCCTTGTAGTGTTTTGTGGTCTTCAAAGATCAGGATCAGTGATTTACGTGATACTCCTTGATCTTTGATTTATTACTAAAAAATGTTTTGAATTTAATTTTCATTAATTTTATTTAATGTTTGATCCTTTTAGATCATTATTAATGCATATGTCATTTTTTTACATATACTAGGCAACTGAAGAATTAAGAGAATGAAACTAAGAGAAGTTCATTTCAGCATGTGGAGGATAAAGGAATCATGAACATAACACAAGTAGGAAAAGAGCGTGAAATGAATGGAGAACATGAAGTGATTGAAAATACCTAAGAGACTCAGTGACCGCGTGTTCAGGTGAAAGAGTATGGAGAGAGATTTGAAGATTGAGAAAGGAAGGAAAGGTTTGAGCACAAGTGTGAAGAGAGCAGAAGCAGAATGTTTAGAAAGAGTAGGAATAAGCAGGCTGAGTGAGGAAGGAGCGCCTGAGAGTTGAGGATTTAGGTCGAGAGTGGTGGACAGGGAGATGATGATGAGAGGGGTGGTTCAGGGTCGGTTGTCCAGGAGGTCGTGGTCCAGCTGAGAAGTCGACGGTGATTTTCTGGAGAGATCCAAGAGGGGAGTGTTACGTGCAAGTAGAACAGTCACATGAGGGTCACGAGTAACAGCGCGCGCTTGAGGTCGAGAATTGTGAGGAGTAGGCGGATGGAAAGAAGGATTAAAAGGAAATGAGAGAACAAAGAAAATAAATAAAAGAAGAAACAGGGTAAGACGAAAAGAAACAAAGAAACAGTAAGAGAGTAGCATGGAGGCAGTCAAGTGAGAAATTCCAACAGCCCCACTTGCTCTTAAGCGTCAGATTGAGAGCAGAGAAGGTTGACAGCTTTGCGAGATCGAGTGATGGCGGTACGACCGACAGCTTTAGTGAGGAAATCAGCTATCATACTCAGTGAGGGAGTGAACCGCAGGGCGATGGTGCCAGCAGCTATGGCTTCTCGTATGAAGTGGAGCCTCAGATCCATGTGTTTGGTTCGGAAGCCAGAGTGATTCAGTTCGTTGTTGGCCAAGTCAATAGCCCCCTTGTTGTCGTTGAGCAGAATGGAGGTCGAGTTTTCTTGACCAAAGAAGTTGGCGAGGAGAGTTCGCAACCATGTGATTTCCTTGGTGACATCCGATAGGGATTTATACTCGGCTTCCGTGGTTGAGAGCGAGACAGTTGGTTGCTTTTTCGAGCGCCAGGAGATGAGGTGAGAATTCCAGAATACGCAGTTTCCGGAGTATGAACGGCGAGAGAAAGGACAATTTGCCCAGTCTGCGTCGGCGTATGCGACGATTGGGGATAATGGCGATGAGGACTTGTGGAAGGTAAGAGCGTACCCAACGGTGCCTTTTAAGTACCGAAACACTTGCTTTGCGGCTTCATAGTGCTTGAGACCGGGATTTTCGAGAAATTGAGACAGGGAGCTGACGGCGAACGTGATATCAGGGCGCGTAGTGCAGCTGATGAAGTTTAGCGCCCCCACGACCGAGCAAAAGTTGATGTTCAAGGCCTTGAAGGCATCAATGTCAGATATTGAGGCTGGAACTAGAGTCGACTTAGGGTTAAGAGGGGTTTTAGACGGATGATCGTCGCATAGGTCAAATTCCTTCAGGCATTGCTCGATATAGTGGCTTTGGTCAAGAGAGACGCAGGTAGGGGTGACGGATACCTTCATTCCCAAAAGTAATTTGGCCTCTCCCAGGTCTTTGCAAGGGAATCGACGGGAGAGAAGATCAATGAAAGTCTTGGGGTTTTTGCTAAAGACAGCTATGTCGTCCACGTGCACAAAGAGCCAGGTGTCGGCGGACCAGAATACGCACGGCTCGGCCGCGCAACGCCTGAACCCAACGGACAAGAGCCAAGCTGAGAGAGTGGCATGCCAAGCTTGAGGAGCCTGCTTCAGGCCGTAGAGAGCCTTTTTCAGGTGGAGACATTTCCCTTCGGGTAATCGGAGTCCAGAAGGAGGGTTGATATAGATAAGATCTTCAAGCGGAGCATTTAGGAAGGCAGATTTGACGTCGACTTGGTGAAATAGTAGGTTGTTTTGCACTGCAAAGGAGATAAGCAGCCGAAGAGAGTTAAGACGCCCCGTTGGGGCATAGGTAGAACGGAAATTTACTCCCTCAATCTGCCAAAATCCTTGCACGCATAGACGAGCCTTATATTCCACATCTTGATTTTTTTCATTTTTCTTTACTTTGAATACCCACGTGCAATCAAGAGGTTTTACCCCCTTGGGAGTGTGGACCATGATCCAGACTTGATGGTTGTCCATGTTCTTGAATTCCTTGTTGATCGCCTCCATCCATTTGAGGAAATCAGGAGATCGGAGAGCTTCTCCATAGGAGGTCGGGATTCGTTCAAGGGAGGTGTGGAAGACATGGTATTGAGGAGTTATATCTGGTGGTGACTCAATTGGTAGTGTCAGGAAGACAACTGGACGACGGCTGTGATGTATGATGTTTGCCGGGTCTACTTCTTTAAGAATGCGTTGGGTCTTAGGGATAGTGGATGTAGGGGAGTGAGTTACAGACGGAGTGTTAGCAGGGATGGGCTCGGGAGAGGCAGGAGCAGCAGCAGTGGTAGAAATAGGAGAGAGAGCAGGCGATGTAGAGGGGAGTGACGAAAAAAAAGAATCAGAGGGAGAGAAGGAAGAAGAGGAGGAATCAAGACCGGGGAAGGAGTGTTCAACAAAACAAACGTGTTTCATAGAGTACACTTTCTTGGAGGAGATGTCGAGGACTTTGAATGTGGAGAAATTGTTCAGGTATCCCAGTAGAAGACAGGGTAGGCCCCTCTCGCTGAACTTTGAGGTTTGGAAGGATTCCGGAATAAGATAGTAACCAAGGCAACCAAAAGGTCTGAGTCGGGAATAGTCAAAATCTTTCTTGTTCCATATCTTGAAGGGAGTGTCGAAGCCGTTTGATCTGCAAGGGAGGCAGTTAGTGAGATCGCAGGCAGTTTTGACTGCTTCGGGCCAGTAGCTGAGTGGAAGTTTGGATTGCACGAGGAGACAGCGCGCTTTATCGATCAGAGTGCGATTGCTTCTCTCGGAGATGCCATTGTTTTGAGGGGTGTACGGAGGAGAGAAGTTGTGTGTGATACCTCTTTCGTGACAGAAGTTTTGGAAATTCTTATTTTGGAACTCCGAACCGTTATCCGAGATGATTCTCTTGAGCGTTACTTGGAGTTGATTTTCCGCCTCGGTTACCAGGTCTTTGAAGGAGTCAAAGGTCTTGTCCTTTGACCTGAGAAATTTCACTAGTTTATAGGAGGAAAATTGATCGGTGACGGATAGGAAATACCGAGTTCCTTTCTGGGAAGGCGTTGCAATCGGACCGACTAAGTCCAGGTGTAGTGTTTCGAGAGGTCGGGATACAGGAGAGAAACTGCTGAGGAAGGGTAATCGAGTCATCTTGCATCTGAGACACACATCGCAGTTGGAGCAGGGAGGAGAGTTAGGAAACAGTCGTGCCTGGTATTGATAGCTGGGGTGTCCCAGACGTAAGTGCCAAAGAGACAAGTTGGTCTCAGAGTGGGTGATCAGACATTCTGGAGTGGAGGGTTTTTGTGGAGATATTGAGGCATTTGTAACCTCCAGGAGATTATTGGACATCGTTCCGATGAGGGTTAGAGAGGAATTTTGGAATGAGGCTGAGAATCCACTGAATCCGACACGACAAATAATTACGCCCGAACGCAGAAGTTTAGGGAGTGACAGAAGGCACCTGGAGATGGAGGGAATGAGCAGGACATCGTCGAGGACTGTTTCAGATCCATCATTTAGAGTGAGAACGGCCTTTCCGATGCCTTCTGCTTTCAAACCTTGGTCTGGATTTCCAGTGCCTACTGAGATATTGACGGGCTTAAGATCATAGAGGTAATTTGGGTCGTTGATGATGTGGTGGGACGCTCCGGAGTCCAGGACTATGTTTTTGCGGTTATCCGATGCGGTGAGATAGAGTTCGGCCAGAAAGTGGGTGGATGGTTCTCCGGAGGGGGGGTTTGACGGAGTCAGAGCTGAGACAGCCTCGGAGGTTTGTTGGAGGTTAACTTGAGGTTTTTTGTTGTAGAATTGGTCTCGTAGGTGCGGATAGAGACGGAAGCATCGGTTTTCTGGGTGATTAGCGAGAGGATTGTGCTAACCTGGTCTACAGGGATGCTTGGGAAGTGAGGGTCCAGAGCGATTGCGAGAGAGTTGGGAGGTTTTTGGTACACCGGGAGCCTTGAATAGGGCAGTTCCAGAGGATGGCATGGAGGATGTTGTGTTTTTTCTGGACTGTTCAAGATGGACGATCTCGTGTAGTTTGTTGAGAACTAGGGATGGGTTGGAAGTGATGTCGTCGTTCAGAAGGATGGTATCCACTACGTGCCAGAGCTCGGGTGGAAGTTTAGCTAGGATCGAGTAGCTCATGATGTCGTCGGGAATGCTAAGGTTTACAACGGCAAGTTCATTGGCGATCTTCTTGCATTCGGTGAGGTAATTATCTAGGTCTCCAGGATACTCGAGTCGCATGAATCTGACCCATACTCTTCCTTTGTTATTAGCGGATTGGCTTCCGAAGCGGTTAAGTACGGCCTTCCAAAGCTCGTGTGGGTTGGCTGAGTTGGATGGGGTGACTATAGAGTCGAAGGAAATGGTTCCCAGATGTTGGAGAATTAGATCGGCGGCGTCATTTATCCTCTGGGTTTGAGTTGGAGTAAGGTTATCAGGAGGAGGGTCGGTACAGTACGAGAGAAGTTTCTTCTTTCTGAGATAAGACTGAATGCGAATTGACCATTGAATGTAATTGGATTCGTTGAGTCTGGGAATGCCTCGAGTTTTCTGATCCTCTTCCGAATCGGACATGATTGAGATCGCTGAGTCTCTTAGTGACGTGAAGAGAGGTTGGTTTAATGGGACTGTAAATCTGAAGAATTAAGAGAATGAAACTAAGAGAAGTTCATTTCAGCATGTGGAGGATAAAGGAATCATGAACATAACACAAGTAGGAAAAGAGCTTGAAATGAATGGAGAACATGAAGTGATTGAAAATACCTAAGAGACTCAGTGACCGCGTGTTCAGGTGAAAGAGTATGGAGAGAGATTTGAAGATTGAGAAAGGAAGGAAAGGTTCGAGCACAAGTGTGAAGAGAGCAGAAGCAGAATGTTTAGAAAGAGTAGGAATAAGCAGGCTGAGTGAGGAAGGAGAGCCTGAGAGTTGAGGATTTAGGTCGAGAGTGGTGGACAGGGAGATGATGATGAGAGGGGTGGTTCAGGGTCGGTTGTCCAGGAGGTCGTGGTCCAGCTGAGAAGTCGACGGTGATTGTCTGGAGAGATCCAAGAGGGGAGTGTTACGTGCAAGTAGAACAGTCACATGAGGGTCACGAGTAACAGCGCGCGCTTGAGGTCGAGAATTGTGAGGAGTAGGCGGATGGAAAGAAGGATTAAAAGGAAATGAGAGAACAAAGAAAATAAATAAAAGAAGAAACAGGGTAAGACGAAAAGAAACAAAGAAACAGTAAGAGAGTAGCATGGAGGCAGTCAAGTGAGAAATTCCAACAGCAACCCTAACTAGGTTGTAGCTCTTCTGAGCGGTACCTGGTTGTCAGATTAGTCACGACTGATCCAGACGCGGGGATCAGTTAGTACAGATGCGCGCAGGTTAGGATACGCTGCGTGCGTGGAAGAATCAGCTGCGCGTGGGTCTCTAGTACGCGGGCACCTGCTGCTATTAGTATGTAGGGATATGTAATGATGCGGGGCTGCGCGTGGGAATTTGTGACATAACACATTTCCGCCTGTAACTCCTAAAATATACACAACACCTCAGTTCTGAGTGAATTTTAGGTGTAAACCCTATACGTGAAAATACATGTGAAATATTAGAATGGCCAAAAAGTGCCATACTGGTGTTGTAATTTTTAGTACTTTTCTTTTTAATTATTTAAAAAAATATAGGGACTTGGAATTCAATGGTGGGGTCAGTGAGTGACCCTACCTAATTTTGGGTGTGGAATCCATTCCTGTAATAATATTTATGTATTTCTCACTCCTTATTTTCTTAATTGAGATATTCTTATTTTTCCTAGTTTTGTGTTACTATTTGACAGTTTTGCTCTGTACATAGTAGCAAGCTGACAGCTGCAACTGGAGGTTAAGCAAACCATATATCCAAAATTAAAAACTTGTTACTCTTTCACAACCAAAACAAAATCATTTCTAATTCTGATAAAATTCTCATGTGTCTGTCACATGGAGGCTTTAAAAGGAGCCAGGGTGGAAGTAACTAACAGAAGATGGAAGCCTAGTACCAGGGGGGGCATCCACAATGGATCCAACTGAGAGACTCAGCAGAGAGGAGTGAGAACTCCAAGGTAGGTAATTACCCAAGGAAGACTCATTCTGGATAGTACTGGTAGGAGGGGAACTCTGGAAAGGATTGGACTTGAATTCAGGGTGCCAATCAATGTCAGCTTGCTACTATTGCAGAGCAAGCTGCAAAAGTAACAAAAATAACATTAAATAAAAACATTACATTTAACTTAAGAAGGAGTAGCAAATTCAGAAATATTATTGCAGAAATAGATTCTCTACTCAAAATTAGGTAGGTTCACTTGCTTACCCCACCCTTGAAATCCAACTCCTTATATTTTTCATAATTAAAAATAGAAATGACCAAAATACCACGGCACCAACATGGGACTTTTTGGAAAATGAAATATTTCACACATATTGTCACATATAGGTTTCACACTTAAAATTCAGTCAGAATTGAGGTGTTTTGTATATTTTAAGAGTTACACACGGAAATGTGTTGTGTCACAATTCCCGCACGCTGTGGTGAACCATTTGGGACACCTTGGGAAAAGAATTCAAAAATTTAAAAAAAAATTTTATACATATTTTTTTTTCATACCTTAAATCAAAAAAAAAAAAAATGAACTTAGAAAAAAATTTGGATTCCTCATTCCAACCCTTCCCTTTCCTAGTGGTTTAGCTCCTCCTCTTCCTTCCATCGCTCTCACTTCCCTCCTACCCTGGGTTCAATCCCCCCTCCTTGCGCTCAGGCCTCTGTTGCTAACTTTTGGCCTTGCGCAACTCATTGCATTGCTCCTCCTCATCCTCATTGCTTGCATCCTTGATTTCTTCCTCACTTTCATCGCGACCATTGGTTGTTCATCATGATCCTCCCCATCGCTTGGCCATGCGCAAATCATTGCCTTCTCTCTCATCATGGATTCATCCATCATGGCATCCTCATCATCACCACCATCACGGCTTGTGAGCAAGGATCATTGATCACATCAACCCCATCGCTCATCATCAAAACCATCCAGCAATGATGAGCATCATCATCATTGCGCTCACCAACTCCATCATCGTCGGGATCACCCTCTCCTCCTAGATCAGACAATCTGCAGCAACCGTCCTCCTTTTTTTTCATTTGTCATTCTCTTTCTTTTTTTTCTCTCTCTTGCTTTTGTTTCTTCTTTTCATTTGTTGTTTGTTTTGTTTCTTTTTTTTTGGTTCTTACTCTCTTTTTCAATTGTTTTCTCACTGCCCTTTTTTTTCTTTTTCTCTCATTTTTTTTATTATTTTTTATTTTTATTTTCTTTTATTGTACTGTTTCTTTCTTTCTCACCCCCCTCCAGATTTGGATGGGAGGGGGTGTTGCATTGTTACCAGATGTGCAAACGTCCGCACGGACGTTTGCAAGCGGCAAGCTGGGGTGAGAATCTCTCACCCCAGTCTGGAAGATTGGCAGAAGGGAACCGGGCCTCCCCAAGCTTGAGCCTCATCATTGTAAAAAAAAAAAAAAAAAAAAAAAAATTGTTGACTTTCATTTTTGTTATCCAATTGTAAATAGTTACAGGGCTCTCTAGCCTATAAAAGGAGGGGCTCTCCCCTGCTTTTTTCCATCATCAATTCTTCCCACTAATAAGAATTATGAGCTTCTGATCCAAGAGCTCCTTCCTTTGTGAAATTGATCACTTATCTGGATATATCTTTTGATTATCCCTTGATCCTTATCCCTTACCCTTGAGTTTTTTTAAGTCTGAAACTCTGATCTGCCCTTCTGTGGCCCTGTTCCTTATTGCCAACCATAGCCTTGCTGGTGGAAGAAGAATTCATTAAATGGAATTCTTGAGTGTTTTATACCACTCTTGATCCCTTTTCTGACCATTATTTGGTCTTGATCATTCATTTGATTGTCTTTCTGGACCAGTCACCTTTTACTAAGAGGTTTTATTAAGTTTAAACCTGGAGTGTTAAACCTCCCTTTAATTATTCAAGTTGCATTCTGCCACACTATTCTTGAATCCTTGAGAAGTGTTGGGTTACTCTTAGTCCAAAATTGTTACTGTTTGTTTCAGTGATCCATAAACATATTGCATTGTCTTGTGCAGCCACCCACAGTTAACTGGTACC
The DNA here is from genome assembly GCA_025617555.3 of Puccinia polysora. NCBI lineage: Eukaryota > Fungi > Basidiomycota > Pucciniomycetes > Pucciniales > Pucciniaceae > Puccinia > Puccinia polysora. The sequence goes on from CM062629.1 coordinate 41,003,170, forward strand.
CTTCAAGCGCTTGATTGCGGAGATTTGGGCAGATTCATTGAGAACCTGGAGGTTGATTGGGTTTGAGTTGATCACTCCCAAGCACCTGCTGACGACCAGAGTTATTAGCATGTGGGCGCCGTTACTTACAACTGCTTTGTTCTATTGGAATCTGAGCAAACTTTAACTTATTTTGTTCAAAGTCTTTCTCCTCATCATCTTGGTTCAGGTAGTGCTGCTCCCCCCCTCAGCTATTGTTTCTATCAACTTATCCCTATCCCATTTGATTCCTCATTAACAAAGGTTACTGGAACTTGATCCTGGTTACATTTAAATATTTTTGTAAAACTCAGGAGGGCAGCCTAAAAAAGCACCTATCCCCTCCACAGAACTGCCAACGCCCTGCGCCATTTGGAGTCTTACATTTGGTCCCCCGGGCCGGGATCAAACCATCAACCTTGGGATTTACAGTCCCAGATTTGTGGAATCAACTTTGAAATCCAATCTTTTTCTCTTTTTCTGTTTTTCTCTTTTTTCTGTGTTTCTGTTATCATCTAGATCTGATCCGTGGAGGCAACTTGTTCCAGAAGTAAGTCCTCCCAATTGTGCACCATCAAGGGTTTTGATCCTAGTTGTTTTTTTGTAAACCCTACCCTTGCCACACTTGTGAGCCAATTTGGAAATCTGTTCTTTGGATCCCTTAGGAAATCTTTTGTCAAAATGGAATCTATTGGTACCCCTTCTACCTCTGTTTGTGCCAAGATGATCAAGTTCAAACCTCAGAACAAGAACTTATGCTTTAACAGTACGAATGTTGAATGGTTCCTGGATTCCTACAAGATGGCTGCTGAAGTGGACGGTGCTAGCAAATATGACATGGCTTATCAACTGAAATTCTTTATCTCCTCTGATGAAGTCATGGAAGTGATTGAATCATTCAATGGATTTGAATACCATGACTGTGTACTTCTTAAGGAGGCAATGATTGCCTATTGGGGCAAAATTGATATAGCTAGGTTCACTCTCCAAGATCTGGATGCCCTAGTCTCTCAATGGACCTCCAATGGTAGTATCTCCTCAGCCTCTGATTATCAATCTTTCAGAAAATCTTGGGGCCCTATCCAATCCTATCTTATCCAAAACAATCACATTGATATGGTGGACAAAATTCAAGTGTGATTTTTTCAGTCTTTCTCTCCATGAGTGCAGGAAAGAATTAAGGATGAATTGGTGAAATCTGGATCCATGATCACTACTAGAGATAATTGGTTCAAGCTCTCTGCCTTCATGGTTCTTAGGAATACTGTGGATAAAGTGATGAAAGGTCAAACAGCTCTCACCTTTTAAAAACCTAGAATCACTGAACCAGTCCCTGCCCCCTCTTTTCAAGCATCTAACAAAATCATGAATAAGATGGAAGCCAATTGCAGACCTAAACCAAATCCTCAGACCCACCGGGAAACACCTACTATCAATGAGATCAACAAACTCCTGCAAGCTTTTGAGAATAAAATGGATCAGAAAATCTCCTCTCTGGCTGTCCCTAAACCCTCCAACTCTGTTCCTAGGTCAACCATGGTTTGCTATTATTTCCACAGAGAATGTCATGGAACTGGTCGCTGTCCTGAACTCCAGAAGGACAAGGAGGAAATGTTGGTGGAACAGAAAGGGAGCAACTTCTTTCTGCCTAATGGTGCACTTATCCCTTTAAATTCATCTTGTCCAATTCGTCATGTGGTGGCCTCTTTCCAGCCTTCTGCTTCCAAGAAGGCATCCTTGGCCTCTTTTGATTTTTGATCTGCTTGTGGAACTCTTCAACCTTGGTATCCTCCTGCTCTCTCTTCTTCCAGCTTTTCTGGAACTTATCAATCTGATCCAGCTAGGAAACAACATGAAGAACCCAGACCTCATAAAGCTCCTCCTGTTCAATCTTCAATTCTTCAAAAACCTTTCAAACGTCAATCTTCACTGGAGCCTCCTTCTTCTGAGGTAGAAGACATGGAAGTAGAAAAGGAACCCCTCATGGATAGGTTCCCAGAATACTCTGATCCTGCTCCTCTGCCATCCAAATCACCTTCACCAACTGATCCAGTTATAGTTCCACCCTCACCTGAACTTCCTCTTCCAACTCAACCCAAGGTTTGATTTGAAAGGGGAATTTCCAAAGGCCACCCCGATGCTGTGGAAGGGGTACTAAAGAAAATCTCTGATCTTAAAATCCCTGATCTATCTGTGGCTGAAATCCTTTCCATCTCACCATCTGTGGCTGAAGGCATGAAGAAATGTGTTTCTTGGCAACGTGTGAAGATTGGTCCTGATGAATTGAAAGTTTCCTCTGGAACCTTGATGGAAGACTCTGGTGGAACAGATCCTCCTTCTGATTCAAATCTTTATTCTTGTGCTCTTGGATTTTTACCATTCTCTCTTGGTGACTCATCCAAAACGGTTTTGCTACTTGTCAATTCTGGGTCCCAACTAAACTTAATTTTGGATGCAATGGCCTGCAAGCTCAATCTCAGTCCAAGGGTCAGCTTCAACTCTGCTGTTTATGGAATTGGGAATCAATCTTGTGAGTTGGTGGGTATTGCTGAGGATGTGCCAGTTTGAATTGGTTGAAATATTGTTGGAACCTGTCACTTTTGGATCACTCGTTTGGAAGGTCCTATGATTTTGGGTCATCCTTTCTTAATAGACTTTGGAGCCACCCTGATGTTTTCTTATCAAGTTGGGGAGAGAATTCTTCTTCCTGATGCTGATGGTAGGAATAACCAAGTTCCTCTCTGTTCTTTGGATTCTGGTTGTTGGGAATGAGATTTCCCTGGTTTTTCACCTACATCAGTTCTGAAGGGGAAGCAGAAGGATTCTTCTAACTCCTCTCATTTTTTAGCAGAATAGTTGGTAATACTGATAGTTGTAGTTCTTCTAAGCCTTGGACTTCAACTAAAGGGCCAACTTTTATCTCTGAGGCATATTTTTCATCCTTTTCATCTCTTTCTTCTTTTTCTTCTGATCTCAAAAATGTCAAAAATTGAAAACATGTTAAAACACAAAATTCAAAAAATATTTCTCTTCTCTCTGGTTCTGTTGTTTCTTATTTTCCTTGTACTGTTATCACTGATCAATCTTCCTCTAGCTCTGGTTTGATTCTCCGCAATGAGTATAAACTAGATCCTGATCTCAATTCTTTTCTTAATGGTTTTGCTATGGAGGAGTATGGGCTCCAGTGGAGGCACTTGGGGGTAAAAGAAAGCCCTCCCAATTGTGCACCATCAGGGCATTCTTCTACCATAGTTTTTGAAACTCTACCTTGTGCCACACATGTGAGCAAAGCGTTATCTTTTGGATCCTCTTTTATGGAAAAGGCACCTTTCCAAAATTTTATGGAACATTGAACTTGGAGGATGTTGGAATCTGGTCTCAGTTTTTGTACTCAGGTCTTGCTGGTGAATGCTTGGAGGAAACAAGAACTTTTCTCTTTTGCCACTAATTATAAGCCAGTTGCAAAAAAGGTCCAGCCTGTCAACCAACCCATGCCTCTCAATCTCAATCCTCCTCTCATGCGTCCTCCTCTATCTCGTGATCCTTATTGTGGTCTACCTCACTCTCTTACTGGCCCCTTGAAACCTTGTGGTTGTTTCACTGAAGAAAAATTGAAGGTGGTCAACTTTGGTCCAGATGGATGGCTTTTACCTGATTAGTTAAATTTGATCCAAAATATCTTATCTCTAAGGGAAAAATCTATTGCATTCTGTGAAGAAGAGAGAGGTCTCTTGAAAGAATCCTATGGTCTCCCTTATATCATCCCTGTAGTTGAACATGATCCTTGGCAAAAGAAAAACATCCCTATTCCTGCTGCAAAAGTCAACGAATTCATCAAGTTGGTCCGCAAACAAGTCTGTACTGGTCTATATGAACAGTCAACCTCCAGTTACTCTAGCCCTGTTTTCTGTGTTCTAAAGAGTAATGGTAAACTTAGAGTAGTTCATTATCTCAAACCTCTCAATAAAGTTACTATTAAGGACTCTGGTGTTCCTCCTGCCACTGAAAAATTTGTTGAATCCTTCTCTGGGAGAGCCTGTTATGGTCTAGGAGACATCATGGGGGGTTATGAGGAAAAATCTTTGCATCCTATTTCTCGCCCTCTCACTACTTTTGATACTCCTCTTGGTTGATTTCAAATGACTCAATTGCCTCAAGGTTCCACCAACTTGGTTGCAGTCTATCAGGCTCAGATGATGTGAATCCTCCAAGACAAAATCCCTGATCATTCTGGTATCTTTATTGATGATGGTGGAATTAAAGGTCCAGTTTATGACTATGATAATGAGCTCTTAACTTGGAACTCAGGAATTTGACAATTTATCTGGGAGTATGCTACTACCTTGGAAAGGATTCTGTTTCAAATTGAGTAATCTGGCCTTACTGTCTCTGGATCAAAACTTGCTGCCTGTGTCCCTGCCTTGGAAATTGTTGGTCATATAGTCTGCAAGGAAGGAAGAAGGATGGCACCCTCTAAAGTCAACAAAATCATCTCCTGTACTACTCCAATAAATCCAACTGAAGTTAGAGTTTTCCTAGGTGTTGTAATTTATTTCAGGATTTTCATTCCCTCTCTATCCAAAATCTGTGCACCCTTGCATTGTCTAACCAGAAAGGAAGCTGAATGGATTTGGACCCAAGATTGCAAACAATCATTTCAGTTGCTCAAAACTATTGTTGGCAATGAAATAGTTTTGAAAAAGATCTCTTATGGGCCTGGAGCTGGAAAAATAAAATTGGCTGTTGACTCTAGTTATCAATCTGTTGGGGCTGTCCTTACTCAGGAAGATGAAAATGGTTTGGACCACCCTGTTCTTTATGAATCTTTGCTATTTTTGTATTTGGAATCTAGGCACTCTCAGCCCAAACTGGAACTCTGTGGTGTGGCCAGAATGCTGAAGAAACTCCAAACAGTACTCTGGGGACAACATTTTGAATTGCAAGTTGATGCTTGATCCATTGTGGAAATGATCAATGCTCCCAGTCTTCCAAATGCTCCAATGACTCGCTGGGTAGCTATTATCCAACTTTTCTCTTTTGATATTGTTCATAGGCCTGGGAAATCTTTTACTATGCCTGATGGTTTATCTAGAAGACCTATTGGAGACAATGAATTGGATGTTGGAATGGATTTCCATGAGGAAGAACCTTTTATCCGCCCTGTTTTTGCTTTCTCCTCCCAAGATTACTCTGGTTTCCAACAAGGTTTCTGGCTTAAGGTAGAGCAGTACCTTTCAACTCTCCAAAGACCCCCTGATCTCTCTGCCAAAAAATTTCGATCCCTTAAAAGAAAGTCCTCTAGTTTCTTTGTCCAAGTTTCTAGGCTTATGAAAAGAGGAACTCCTTGTGCGCTTGTTGTGGTTACTATCCTGGCTAAGCAAGATTTGATCCTTGAAAGTATTCATGAGGGCCTTGGTCATTGTGGGGAAACCAAAACTTATTGACAATTATCCAAACGGTTCTGGTGGCCATCTCTGAAGAAATCTGTCTCTCAATGGTGCAAGAGTTGTGAAGTCTGTCAAAAACGTGATCTTAGGCGTCCAGCTGAAATTGGCTATCCTACTGGGGAGTCCACTGTCTTTGGAAGGGTTGCTATGGATGTGGTTCATATCAAGGCAGGTGGTGCTAAGTACCTCATTGTGGCTAGAGATGATTTTTCTGGATGGGTTGAAGAAAAATTCCTTAAGAAGCTTAGTTCTGAATCTGTGGCAGCTTTCCTTCATGAGAATTGGACGATGTGTTACGGTTTGGCTTGACCTTATTCTACTGATGGTGGCTTGGAATTTGGTGGAAAACTTGCTGAAATGATCCAATCGCTCCCTGGACAACATAGAGTTACTACTCCCTATTATCCTGAAGGACAAGGCATGGTGGAAAGAGGCCATTCTCCCTTGAAGGCTGCTCTGGTTAAACTGGCTGGTGAAAGTGGAAAGAATTTTCAAAAGTTTCTTCCCTTGGTCCTCTTCTCTGATCAAATTTCCACCAAGCAGACCACTGGCTACTCTCCTTATGAAATCATCTTTGGTAAGATGGCTGTTCTTCCTCTTGATCTTGAAATGGAGTCTTTCTTGGGCATCTCTTGGGAATAAGTTTCTTCAACTACTGACCTATTAGTTGACACATCAAAGCAACTGTAGCGGAGTGAAGATATTTTTAACAAAGCTTATCAGAAGATGATGGAATCAAGAGCAAAATCAGTTCAGTATTGGGAAGATAAACATCTAAATCAAATCAGAGATCTTTTAAACCCTGGTGATCTGGTATTGGCTTATAATCAATCTTTAGAGACTCAGTGGGGAAAAATTTTTTTGAATTGTTGGAATGGTCCTTATAGAGTGGTTTGTAAAGTTAGAGGTGGATCTTATGTTTTGGAAGAACTGGATGGTACTCAGTTGGCTAGAAGGTTCTCTGTTGATCAAGTTAAGAGATTTTATTGTCGTGGGGGCAATTTGGGTTCAAAGTAAGTCCTCCCAATTGTGCACCACCAGGGTCTTCTATTGCGTTTTGTTGTAAAAACTCTACTTTATGCCAAATACGTGAGCACCTGGGACGCCTTTTCTTTTCTCTTTTCCACATTTAGGCTCTTTTGGATGGATCAAGATGGGTTTCAACATTTTTTTTACTTGGAGGATCAAGAAACGGCCAATTATTTTCTTTTTTTCTTTTTCATGTTTTCAAAATTATGATGCAGACTAGGGACAGTCTGTAAGTTAAGGAGAGATGTGGTGAACCATTTGGGACACCTTGGGAAAAGAATTCAAAAATTTAAAAAAAAAAATTTACACATATTTTTTGCCATACCATAAATCAAAAAAATAATAATAATAATAAAAATTGTCCGCTTTCATTTGTGTTATCCAATTGTAAATATTTACAGGGCTCTCTAGCCTATAAAAGGAGGGGCTCTCCCCTGCTTTTTTCCATCATCAATTCTTCCCACTAATAAAAATTATGAGGTTCTGATCCAAGAGCTCCTTCCTTTGTGAAATTGATCACTTATCCGGATATATCTTTTGATTATCCCTTGATCCTTATAAAAAAATTTGAACTTGGAAAAAAATTTGGATCCTTCATTCCAACCCTTCCCTTTCCTAGTGGTGTAGCTCCTCCTCTTCCTTCCATGGCTCCCACTTCCCTCCTACCCTGGGTTCAATCCCCCCTCCTTGCGCTCAGGCCTCTCTTGCTAACTTTTGGCCATGCCCGACTCATCGCATTGCTTGCATCCCTGATTGCTTCCTCACTTTCATTGCAACCATTGGTTGTTCATCATGATCCTCCCCATCGCTTGGCCATGCGCGAATCATTGCCTTCTCTCTCATCATGGATTCATCCATCATGGCATCCTCATCATCACCACCATCACGGCTTGTGAGCAAGGATCATTGATCACATCAACCCCATCGCTCATCATCAAAACCATCCAGCAATGATGAGCATCATCATCATTGCGCTCACCAACTCCATCATCATTGGGATCACCCTCTCCTCCTAGATTGGACAATCTGCAGCGACCATCCTCCTTTTTTTTCATTTGTCATTCTCTTTCTTTTTTTTCTCTCTCTTGCTGTTGTTTCTTCTTTTCATTTGTTGTTTGTTTTGAATCTTTTTTTTGGTTCTTACTCTCTTTTTCAATTGTTTTCTCACTGCCCTTTTTTTTCTTTTTCTCTCATTTTTTATTATTATTTTTTATTTTTATTTTCTTTTATTGTACTGTTTCTTTCTTTCTCACCCCCATCCAGATTTAGATGGGAAGGGGTGTTGCGTTGTTACTAGGTGTGCAAATGTCCGCACGGACGTTTGCAAGCAACAGGCTGGGGTGAGAATCTCTCACCCCAGTCTGGAAGATTGGCAGAAGGGAACCGGGCCTCCCCAAGCTTGAGCCTCATCATTGTAAAAAAAAAAAAAAAACATTTTCCGCTTTCATTTGTGTTATCCAATTGTAAATATTTACAGGGCTCTCTAGCCTATAAAAGGAGGGGCTCTCCCCTGCTTTTTTCCATCATCAATTCTTCCCACTAATAAGAATTATGAGCTTCTGATCCAAGAGCTCCTTCCTTTGTGAAATTGATCACTTATCTGGATATATCTTTTGATTATCCCTTGATCCTTATACCTTACCCTTGACTTGTTTTAAGTCTGAAACTCTGATCTGCCCTTCTGTGGCCCTGTTCCTTATTGCCAACCATAGCCTTGCTGGTGGAAGAAGAATTCATTAAATTGAATTCTTGAGTGTTTTATAACACTCTTGATCCCTTTTTCTGACCATTATTTGGTCTTGATCATTCATGTGATTGTCTTTCTGGACCAGTCACGTTTGACTAAGAGGTTTTATTAAGTTTAAACCTGGAGTGTTAAACCTCCCTTTAATTATTCAAGTTGCATTCTGCCACAATATTCTTGAATCCTTGAGAAGTGTTGGGTTACTCTTAGTCCGAAATTATTACTGTTTGTTTCAGTGATCCATAAACATATTGCATTGTCTTGTGCAGCCACCCACAGTTATCTGGTACCCTTCAAGCACTTGATTGCAGAGATTTGGGCAGGTTCATTGAGAACCTGGAGGTTGATTGGGTTTGAGTTGATCACTCCCAAGCACCTGCTGACAACCAGAGTTATTAGCGTGTGGTGGCCGTTACTTACAACTGCTTTGTTCTATTGGACTCTGAGCAAACTTTAACTTATTTTGTTCAAAGTCTTTCTCCTCATCATCTTGGTTCAGGTAGTGCTGCTTCCCCCCTCAGCTATTGTTGCCATCCACTTATCCCCATCCCATTTGATTCCTCATTAACAAAGGTTACTGGACCTTGATCCTGGTTACATTTAAATATTTTTGTAAAACTCAGGAGGGCAGCCTAAAAAAGCACCTATTCCCTCCACAGAACTGCCAACGCCCTGCGCCCTTTGGAGTCTTACAATGCAGCCGCGGCAACCAATACACCTGCACGCGGCTGAGCAGCAGCAATGCCACCCTGTCAGCGTACCCTGGAAAGCCATGTACCCAGCCCCGGGCATCTGAAGAGTATGCAGCCATGGGACTACGGGCTGACAGAGTGACAGGCAGCCTGAGAAGCTCAGGTACCACGTAAATGTGTTAAAACCAAGACAGGGAAATTCCACATATGTACTAAATGTCCCCGTGGATAGTAGATAGTCTAAAAATACATCAAAGTATATAAAAATACTTAAATAAACTTTATATGTATTTTTTATAAAATATAATTAAAAATATCAAAAATGTCGAAAATAAGATAACTACTATTTGTAAAAATATATTAAAATACTTTGATATACAATTGTGAGAAATTCAAGACATCAATATTTTTGTGACATACTAAAGGAACTGATGATGTAAAAATATTACATGAATTCTCATAAATTATATTTTTAATTAATTATTTTAAGTAAATCAACTGGATTTTGAAAATAAGGAGTAAAATCAATCTCATGATTTTACTCCAATCAGTTAATACATAATGAGAACCCACATGACATTGGATTAACTGTAGAAATTTCTATTGAGAGAATTATTAACATCCTGGGAATATTTACCAAGGATAATTACTTAAATAATAGATAATATGGATAAATTAGTGTTATTCACATGTCCAAATATCAATTAAAAAGGTAGAATAATTCCCATAGCCTGGGGAATTAGATTCTACCAATGCTAAAGCACAAATAAAACGTGACAGGGTACCACTGGTACCCTGCTAGCCTTAGAATCTATCCCTTTGAGCCCCTGTATCCCTCAGAAGGACAATATTGGGACCCAAAAAGCTATAAATAAGGATCTCTTTTGAGGATATTGATACCCAGAGACCAAGTTATATTTATATCCAGACACCGTCCCAAGGTAATCAAATACTTATAAGAGATAAGTAAGTTATTTATGGCATTAGTCTGATTAATAATATCTGTCCCCAACCCTTTTATCAATTTAAACTGCTGAACAACCTTTTTAACCCCATTCATAGGTTTAACCCATCAGTACACATCCCAAACGGGTACCCAAAGGATTTAATAATATAACAGTGAGTCTTATTGTCATTTTTCTGTCGTGGAAGTTTGGCTACAAGGCCCTGTCACACCACCATATATTTTATATATATATTATCTTTGGGGAATATATGCTTTGAGAATATAAATTTAAGGTTCCAAAGTAACCAGGTATATGTGTTTTCAAAGTGAATTCCCTGAAGAGAGGTGTTAAAGATCCCCAATATCATTGTGGCCCCTCTATTAATTTATTTAATGATCAATTTATTAATATTGATTTATAATATTAAACCATAAACCAAAACAATCAACCTTGCAATAGCTTTATCCAAATATTTTATGGATTTTTGCTGAATTAATTGAATAATATATTTATTATTTATTCTAGCACCTCTTGTAGCTCAAGGACAGCAAGGGTCTGGGCATCCAGGTGGCTGACAATAAAGATGAATTTATTTTATAAGAAAACAACAAGGAAGATCATGAGAGGTAAGGTTTATATACTGATAGATACAACCTTTCATTCTCCTACTTCGTAGTATAAATTTCTGTGTCTGGGGATTGCAAAGCATCTTTAGAATCTTACAGCATGTTATAGAGGTTTCTGGGATTGTCACTTCTTACCTCCCTGGTCCTCCAACCAACTTCTGGACCATCAAGCTAAAAAATGATGATCTCTTTGATTTTTGAATCATCCTTGGATTTCTCAATGCCACACTAGTTTTTTTAATTTGTAAACCATAGTCAAAGTGTCTGATACAGGATTGTTGATGAACTCTCCCACCATCTCCACTTAACAACTTGATAAAAATGAACTTTTGCAACTTCACCCAACAGGTATCTGAAACATTCATCTTGATGTCAGCATAACTGAGTGAAAAGTTCCTTCTGGCCACAAAATTTTTGTATCAACTTCCAAGCAACTTCAGGTGGTTATAGGTTTGAGTGGTGGTGAATTGATTTAATTCATGATTGATTTGGATGAACAACTAAATGAATATCAAGAGCAAAAGGACATGGGATCTTTGATTGCAACCCTTTACCTTTTGGAGGTTCCCAAAAGACAACAGCAGACTCTGTTTTTAGCTATTGGCTTAGAGAATTTGACTGTCCAAATTATATCCCTTGATCCCAACTTGGTCCTAAAAATCTTCAGTCTTCAAGCCTTAACATCTGTCCCCAGCTCAATTTTTATTTCAAAGCTTCTCAACTCTTCCATGGACAAGAAGAAAAAAATATTGTTTGTAAACATTGGCATTTTGAACAGGGTGCTACTCTGGACAGTACTAAATTTTGTGAATGGACAGTTGACTGACCCCCGGACAAGTCAAATTTCAGTTGCCTTGGATTGCTTTAAATCCAACTGTCCCCCAGACCTTTGGGCAAAGTTCTGGGGTAATTTTTCTGTCTCAATTTGAATATTTGGGAGAATTATTTCATTTCAGGAATCTTTTAAACAGGCAATTGAACACCCAATTCCATATGTTCAACATGATGAAATACATCAACCCTGGATTTTAGTTATATCTTGAAGGGTCTGTAACTCAATTGCCACAATTTCAAATACCTTGAATCTGTTTTCCCCCTTCTCCAAGAGCAACACTGCCATTTTTTTTCGGAACTATATCTACCTGTAAAAAAATTGAGAGAGATTTAGAGAAAAGTGATAGGTGCACAATAAAACAACCAAATTCTACTCATAAAATCTTCTTGACCATTCATCAGTTTGAAAAAAATTGACCAGGGTTTTTGGAAGGGTAGCATCTGGGAATTTCAAATAGTTGAATGGTGAAAAGGGTTATTTGAAATATTTAGGAACAATTTAGTATAAAAAAACCCTGTTCAAGATATTTGAACATGTATTCAGTACAAAAACGATGCTGTGGATTCAATGAAAAAAACCAAAACCAGATTAAACTCCATCATGACAATATATCCAACCAAGAAAGCTGAAGTAAATCAGGAGGGCAGGTACGTAATCAAAGCTTTCAAATTCTCCTAATAAATTATTTTTCTACAATGGTACCACCAAACAGGAATATCAGAAAGGTAAATAACAACTGGAAAGAAATTATAGATTGGTTTTATATTACCACCTCACCAATTACTTTTATCCACTTCTTTTGTGGGTTTTTTGAAGCTAATAATTCAGCACTGCATAATAATACAACAAGATTAGCCAATAAAAAAGTATTTTAATTAATTTGAAAGTAGTGTGCTTTTTTAAGAATTCCAGCTACAATAATGCTTTTAGTGTTTAGTTAAAGCATGCAATTCTTGGATCAACTTTTCAGAAACAAAATTTTAACAGTCCTTACCAAGATTGAAAATCTTAACTAAGAGTGATGGTTCTATTCAATATCAACCAAAAAATGGGCAAAAACCCCTCAAAACTTTTTAAAAGTTGAGGAATATCCTTTTAGTACAAATAATTTATCTAATTAAACTCTGGGAATCATTTTTTGTTCAGAATAATAAGCTTATGAGAATTTTTTTCAAAGCTTGAAGCCTTAATCAAATATTCTTGAAATAATGGTATTTTTATCAAAGTTGCAATGCATATACAGGCCCATCCTGGTGAGTATATTAGCTCAAAGAACCAGTTTGAAAACATGATATACATTTTTTTTTCAAAATGAATAATTTCCCAGCTGGGTTAGTGTTGTGTTAAAAATTTCAAGGTTTAGATTTTCAGAATTCACATGCTACAAAAATTGATTGATTTATTTGATTTTTTTTTGAAAAATACTTGAAATTTTATAATGAAATTCCAAGAATGAAAAAATTCAAAAACATTGTTCTAATCTATATCAAACTGATTTTGTGATCATAAAAAAACAAAATATATTAGCAATTTTAAAGAAACCTTGATTTACAATTGAACCCACTTTCAACAATGAATAATATTTGATTGCACATTGGTTGTAGAATATATCAACAGAAGTTGTTTTTTTGAATAGATTTCATGAATTATGATGGAGGTAAAACCCAGTTGTAACCAAGTTGAAAATTTTTACAGCGTGAAAAATGTTAGCATGTGTCTCCATTTTTCCCCTGGTGCATGTAGGGTGGAATTCAACAGGACAGAAGGTGTGAAAGATTCAGTGATTGGGGGTTGGAAAAGAGGAACATGACAGGTATTTTAGAGGTTGCACTGAGCTGATGTACAAAAGGCACTTGAGATGCAAGTTGGGAAGGGTACTCCCCAGTGCAGGAAATTAATTAGGAGGTCTTGTTGTAAGTCTTAGAATTGGGTAGGGTTGGCAGGGGCACATCCTGAAACTGCGGACAGGTATGAGAGAAAAGGGTGGAGTAGGGAAAAGGGTATGGGTCTTGTTTTCCATTGTATTTACTATATTTAGCGCAGGTTTTTTTAGAGGACAAAATTTATCAAATAGTGCATGCAGAAACAAGTTTTTAATATTGGGGAATTAAAGAGATTTTTTTATAACCTAAAATAAAATTCTCCAGAGGATCATTTTTCTTCAAGTATCTAGAAGATCCAATAATCATTATAACACTCTTTTGTTACTTCTCACTAACCTAAGCCATCAGGCGGGAACACCAGGAATATTGTGGAGGACTTCACCCAAACTACGGAGTGGACCTACTGTATCCTTAAGGATAGTTTTCTAAACCACACTGGGCTCAGCTTTGCTTCTCTATTTTGTTGCAGATCCCACATCTTCCCACTTCTGAGGCTTCTTATGTCCATGTTGATAAATAGCTGCCACACCATCAATTCCAGCTATACTTTCAATTTTTGTTTACATTTCCCAAATCCAGGAAAGAGGATTTGGTCTGGAGCCAACAGTTTCTCATTATTTATCTATTGAAAATTGTGTTAAATTTAATTGGAATCCTAGAATATGTTTAAAACTCTATTTTAAATCTTCTGATTATATAACTTTTGCCCTTATAATTCAACACAAAGAAGCTGGAAAATTTGAAATAGAGTAGTCCAGAGTGGGATATTTTTTTAATGGAAATACCACAATAGACTAAGGTAGAAACTTGCATCAAATATGAATGAGGCAGAAATTAAGAGTTTGGTGTAGGCAGAGGAGGTAGAAATGGGGATTTTGGAAAATGGGAGTGTTGATTATCCTTTGAGGAAAAGCACAAAGGGTGATGGAAACATTGCAGATGAAAAGCATGACTGAGGACATTTCAATCCACTCATATTTACATAGTTTTATTGTCTTTCTTGATGAGGGAGCTACCTGTATCTCTAGGTGTTAATTTTCACAGATTCCCAGTTATAAAGAATGTACAACATCCTCAAAATTCCTTCCTTTTTCAATCATCACCCTTTATTCAATATACTACCATATTTTACCTTCATTGAATTTGATAATCCAACCTATATTTATTCCAACTGTTTGGAGATTAATAATTTTTGATTTTCTTATTTTGGAATAGCCAGTGGTATTGAGGGCTTAATTTTAACCCAGAAATACCTGATTGCCTGTGGTGCATGAAAAACTTGAGGACTGGTATGCACCAAATAAACTGAAAACCAAATCCTTCACTTAAAGTGTGAGTACTGCTGGTGTTTTTGTGTTGCATGCCATTCAGTTTCTCAGTTTGAAATAATATCATGTTCAAATCCTCAAGAAAATGAAATATTGGAGGAAAAGATTTATGAGGGCTTGGAGGAGTTGGAAGGGCCTATTATTGTTAAGAAAAAGGGAAAGAATAAAAGGATAATTTTCAAATAATGGAAATTTTTCCATGTAAATGAAACATTTCACAGTATTTTAGGTGCCAAAGGTTTCAAAAATATTCAATAATTAATTGAACATTTAGTAGTTTTAACCTCATGTGACAATTCCAAATAAGAATTTTCATTATTTTAAAAGTGGAACTTGGTTGTCAAGAGTGCCAAGCCAACTTAAAGTGGTACTTCAGAGATGGTGGCAATTCAAGAAAAATGAAATAAAAGACAGATAGAACCAGAAGACAGATATAACCAGAAGACAGATATAACCAGAAGACAGATAGAAAAATAAGACAGATAGAAGCACAAAACAAATTGAACCAGAAGACAGATTGAACCAGAAGACAGATAGAACCAGAAGACAGATAGAACCAGAAGACAGATAAAAGCACAAAAAAGATAGAAACATAAGACAAATAGAACAAGAAGACAGATAAAACCAGAAGAAAGATAGAAGAAGAAGACAGAGGAGATGGGTAAGAGAAAGGATTAATGGTTCAAGAAGAGTAAAAAAACACAAGGGGAGAGGAGGAGGATGAATTGGAGGATGAAAATCTCAAATAATCATGAAGCACAGATAATTTGTGGGATATGATTAATTCAAGACACAAGGAGCTGGATTTCCAGGAGGTGGAGTTGGAGAAGAAATAGCAGGAAAAGGGGGAGCGGGAGAAGATTTTGGGTGCAAGGCAAGTCAAAATGAAGGTTCTGGAGTACAGGCTTCAATGAAGCATGGCCAAGGAAGGTTAAGTGGCATCAAATTTCAAGGGATAATCAAGGGAAGTTGAGCTTTCCTTTTTTCCTTTGAGGATTAATTTGAAGTATGGGTTTTATCACTGGCTCCATGCCGAAAAATGGATGGAAAAGGAGGTGGAGAAGTCAAGGAGAATCAAGAAGGTCAAGGATATTTTTGAGAACATGGAGGCGGGTTTTAAGGGAAATTAAGACGGTGTTTTTGGACTGGAAAAGGAGGGATTATTGGTAGAAATTAATGTAAGCAGACTAAATATGAAAGATATTCTTCAAGAAGCAAAATCTGTGATTATTCAATTTTTTTAGATATTTTTTTTTGTTTTTTTTTGTGGTCATTTTTTTCGTAGTTTTTCTTGGGTAATTTTTATATAGGGTGTTGAATAGAATTGAAAGATTAAAACAATAAAGATTAAATATTAAAGCTCTAAAAATTGGAAATAAAGAGTTCTGAGATTCAGAATCAAGTTCTTTCAGGATATCTTTGATGGAATTCCTTTAATAGCTTGAGGAACTTGAAACAATTTTTTCAGGTTGCAAAGGTAAAATCAGGTTTTTTTAGGAAGCCTAATAATTCAAAAAGAAACTATATTCTTCTCTTTTTTAATGGGAAATAAAGTATGTGTATTACTTCCCAATCAATTTATACTTTGAAAGAGACAGCCTTGGGAGTTCTTTGAGCTTTTCCCAGTTATAAATACATAAGAGGCTTAAAAAGATAGATATAGAAGACAAAATGAATTCATTTCTATTGGAGTGGAAGGTCAATTTTGAACACATTCTCTGAGAAATTCTCAAGGATGGTAAATTTTTGTAAATGTTGTTGAGTTTTTTTTTTGGAGGTTTAATTGATCTAAAATTTGGTCAAATATAGCCATAATCTATCTCTGGATTTGAAAGGAAAAGGGGAAGTTTTATTCTTATCCAATCTAGCTTTGTAATTCTCCGCAGCGTTTTTGAGATTATCTGAAAGTTTTTTTTGAATTCCCCTCAATTTATTGAGGTAGTTGGAAGAAGTTTACTGTGAATTTGTATGAATGGATCTGAATCAGAATGTCTGTCCATATATGGTTTCAAAAGGTTTTTTGTCAAGTAGAAGAGTGGAATGGATTCTTTTAGGAAAATTTGGAAAATTTAGCTAAGTTTTCCAATTTCTATGTTTTCTATTTATTTACATTAAAAGATATTTCTTGAGTATTTGATTCACATCTTTAGTTTGGATTTCTGATTTGGGATGGTAAGATGTAAAGAGGTTCTGTTGTATTTTGAGGAGTGTAAAAAGAGAGCTCCAGCAACTGGATAAAAAAATAAAGCTTCTATTTTTAAAAATATCAGTAGAAAGACCATGTTTTCTAAAAAAAAGTCAAGAAAAAAGATCACAATCTTCAGCAGTTATGGTAGGGTTTTTTGTAATCAAAAGAGCCATTTTGGAAAATTTACCTGTTGAAATATCACCAAAAAATGAAAAATAAAAAATAAAAAAAAATAAAAAAATACGCACCACAGAAATATGTATGTCACTTGCTGACAAGTGACATTAAGGAGCTCATTCCCAATGTATGGTCAAGCTCAGTTCAAGCTCTGGCCAAGCTCAGGTCAAGATTTATCCAAGCACTAATGCACAGTCACTGTGCATTGTGCATGGTGACTGTGCACTAAAAAATTGTTAGAGCATGAACACACCTTAAAACAGAGACTGGAGAGAGCTTCCTTGATGGCACTTGCTAGAAAGTTGATGAAATAATTGAATTGACATAACACAAGCCTGAGGACTGAGGAAACAAAATGAAGAAATGTGAGAAAAACCAGAGTCATGATAATATGAGAAAATGATCAATGAAACCAACAGGAGAGGATTCTGTGTGAGTTGATTATGGGTTCTAGGACAATTGACCAGTTGTCTCAGTTAAAAAGTTGATTGGAGACCTGAGTAGGTGAGACTAGCATTTGATGCAGATGTGAGTAACTTGAGTATGAGGACAGAGAAGTCAGCCAACAAATCTCACCAGGCAGTTTTAGCACACAATAGGTTGACAATGAGGATGGAGTTGCAGTCAAGTTGGTGAACAAGACATTTGAGTGTAAAAGAAGTTGAGAAATGAGGAAAGAAGAAAAGAAAAAAGCAAGTAAGAGGTTGAGCAAAAGGAGACTGAATGAGGAGTATGTTTTTTTTGATGGAGTTGAGTCAAAGCTGAAAGTTCTGAGTGGTTGCAGTGCGTTCCTCCGAGTACTCTGGGACAATCTGCCCCAAATGTAGAGGCCGGGGTGAGAGAGCCTGCCGGTCTGCTCCCAGGGAAAGGGACCTTCTTGTAGTTTTGAAATCTCAACACAAGTTCCATCACTTCTTTTGTGGTGATGTGGTCAACTTTTTGGTATTTGCGTTGAGCAAATAAATACAAACCAATTTAGAGTTATCCTGATTGGAACAACTTTCTTTATTTGCAATTAGTCACCTCCAGAAACTTCTGCAGCTCAGAGTTTTCCCAATTGGGAAAACTCTGAGTATTTGCATGCAGTAGGGACTTTCAAAACTACATCTAAACTCACCCACAGCAATTTCCTCTGATAAATCCTTCAACAAAACCAACCAAAACCTCCATGTCTCAGATTGACCGCCAATACCAAGACAGACAGCCTCACAATCAACCAACCAACCAAGCCAGCCCAGAACCACACTGAGTTATTCTCATTGGGATAAATTGCATTGTTTGTACAGGAAAGACACCTGCGCAACCACACATTGTTGACAGACAGCCAGCAGCAAGCCATAAAACCAGAAAGCCAGCTAGCCATTCAGAAAGAAAGTCATAAATTCAGACAGCCTGCCAGCCATTAAGCCAGTCAGTCAGTCAGCCAGTCAGTCAGTCAGTCAGTCAGCCAGTCAGCCAGTCAACCAGTCAACCAGCCAGACGGCCTTCCAGGCAAAGATCAAGGTGGAAAGAAATATTCAGCTTTAAATACAACATCTGAGACTCAGACCACCTCAGATCACCATCAAATAGGAAGCCAATCATCCAACAAGGTTTAGACCACCAAGAAAGTCAATCAACCCCTGTCAAAAGCCATCAGAAACACCTTTGACAAAGATTTCCTGATAGGAAGACCAGTTAGAAAGGCTACGCTAGACTGAGAAGGCCAAGAAAAACCTCAGGACCCCCACCAGACCAGAACCTAGGTGGACAGAAGGACTGAGAGAAAGATCTAGGCAGATCAAAAGACCTAAGCTACTAATTAGACCAAGAAAGCCCTTAAAAATTACTCCCACCAGGCTCAGAAAACCAAGGTGGATAGAAAGACCAAAGGGAATACAAAGGGTAGATAAAAATACTCAATAAAAAAGAACAAAGCTGCCGGAATGACTTAAAAGAAGAACAATACAGACCAAAAAGAAAAGGAACCTTGTCTCAAACTTCTGGTCAGATTTACCTCCTTACTCATCTCTGCCTTGAAATGAAGCCCTGTTCCTCACACTAATTTCAGACTTCTCTCATCATTCTCCTATTCTCTATTAAGTTCCTTGTGTGCACATAGACTGAAAAATGCCTAAAATTTCTGGTTTGAGAAAGATTAATAAAAGAAAAAATGAGGATCAGGAGCCCATATTTCATCACAGGAAGATGGTTAAGAGATTGGGGGAATGTTGTCCAAATAAAAAGAAATCCAAGGACATTCAGGAATAGGAAGAGCTTTTAAGAGACCATATTGCTTATGCTAACTTGAATTATTGCCTTGAAAAGCGCAAAAAGCTGCTACAAATTTCCAAATATCTAATGCAATTTTGGGCTAATAGAATTCTCTTGAAAGTAGTTTGTTACGTCTCATCATGTCCCAGATTTCCTGCATGAGCTGATTTTTTTCAACCTTCAAAGATCCAGAGTTTGAGTTTTTTTTTGTTGGGGATTGCTATTTTTTTCCAAATGTTTGCTTTTTATAGAATCTTTTGGAATTATTTCAAATTTGAGTTGAAAATGAACTTTCTGCAAGCTGGAGATATTTGATGGAGTGGATTCTATCATCAAGGGTGTGTTGAACATTTAGGTAGCAAATTGAAGCTGAAGAAGCTTTATCTTTGAAAATTTGTCTAAAATTGGTAGTGTTTTTATCTTTGAAGGACTCCCTCCCAGTAGGTTAAATGTTGTAACAATGAAAGAGAATATTGGAAATAAAATCCTTTTTAATAGGACTTTTTCAATTAAAAAATTGAAAATTGAAAGAATGATGGCCCAGAAAATGTGACATTGAGTCAGAATTTTAGAATATATGAATTACTTAAGTGCACTTTGTTCACTGAGGATGGAGAAGGTAGAATTCAAACTGAGGATAAAGGTGGGCCAATGATGTAGTCAGCTTAAAATGTAAAGTAATTTAATATCATTAATCTCATATTAACTTTCTCTACTAAATGATTTATGTGACTTGGATGCTAGATTAGGGAAAAAGGAAATTTTTTTTCTCTTCTGCATGAAGACTTCTTCAAGAATGCAATTTCTCAAATCATTTTTAAAAATTGCTTCCACTGTTTGATTGTATTTAGCTAATATTATTTTGGTGGTGAAAATGTTTTTAATTGGGTCAACCTCCTCTTTTCTGTGTCAGTAAGGAAAAGGTGTTATACTTTTTCTTGCAAGAATTAAGAATAAAAGTACGCCATGAAAATAAATCAATTAACACTGGTTAGAAACAAGAAAATACAAGAAAATAATGAGGTTCTGTGTAGAGAGAGGTCTCACTCATTCAGAGACCTGAAGATTTCGGCAAGTTCAATCAAAGCTGCAAATTTCTCCAAATGGGGAACACGGCAGCAATGATGACTCTATTGGTTGTACTGTTAAATGCTTGTTGTGATCCAGTGATCCTGGTCGTACTTTTCACATTTTTTTTATTTCATCTCATCCTCTTTTCTTTTTGCCTTCTCTTTTCAATCTCATCTTCCTCAGTCTATGTCAATCCCTCCTTCATCTCAACCTCTCTACAAAACCCTCAAAATCAAATCACAAATTCAAGAGACTTGACAACCACCTCATCAGTCATCCTTTGAGACCTTACCTCTCTAACTGGTGAGATCAATCTGCCTTCATGATCATCTGAACAAAAATCAGCCTAAGGTCTCTATTTTATCATTCAGATCCTCCACGTCCTCTCCCTGTTTTCTCTCAATGCCATAGTCATTTCAACCCCGGTAGCCTTATCATAGTGTTGGTGTTCTGTTCTTTTGTTTGAGGCTGGCTATCATTCTGTTTGTGCAATTCTCATTGAGGTTCTTCTTGTTTTAGTCTTGCTGGTTAAATTTAATAACCATTCATCAAAGTTATATGGTTAAAAGCCAAAGGATCTTCCCAACCAGCAAGAACTAGTACTATGGCAAGTACTTCCGGATTCTTTTTGGACTGCTTTTGACAAGCTATGCTCAAAACAGCTCTGGAAACAACCCCGCTCCTGAACAAAGAAAACTATGGCATATGGAGGGACAAGATGACGACCTTACTGAAACTCAGAGGAGTACTGGACATTCTTTACTCAACCACAGGAGAACTCTTGTCAATGGACAACGATGAAATCCAGCTCCTTCTCATATCTAAGGTAGACTCTATCACTCACAACAATGTCATAAGTGCGGCCAACATCAACTCGGCCAAGGACATATGGTGTGCCATCAAGGAGCGTTTCTCTTCTTCCCAAGTGTCTAATCAAGCAAGAATATTCAACAACTTCCTGAATGTAGGATTCAGAGAGGAAAAAATGATTAACTTTGTAACAGATATCAAAAGTTCAATCAAAAAGATGATTGATATGGGTATAGAACTACCGGACAAAATCCTTTCTTATCTGACAATGTTCAAGTTCCCACCAAATCTTCAAGATCTCAAACGCCAACTTATGCACTCTGAAAAGCAAATCTCTGTTGAATTTGTGTGCAATCACCTTATTCAATACCACAACAAGATTAAAGCTGAAAATTCTGAGAAAGGAACTCTGCAAAGTACTTCTGAAACTGCCCTGGCCACTATGAGGACCAAGACTAAGAATTGAATCTCAAGTAGATGCATCAAAGGATACCACAATCCAAAGCAGGACAAACATCACTCTGAATCCAAGTGTTTCCATCTACATCCGGCAAAGGCCCCCAAGTGGTGGAGGGAAAATCAGAGCAAGTGGAAAGAGAAGCAAAAGAAGACTCAGGAGACCGCTCACTTTCATGCGTTCGCAACCAGGTGGATAGACTCAGAGATTTGAGCACAGAAAAATATCTTGATTGAGAGCGGAGCAACCTCACACATATTCAATGAAAAACAATTCTTCACTTCCTTGAACCTAGTAGGGGAGAACACATAACAACTGGAAAATTCGGTGTGAATCTACCCATTCTTGGGTTGGGAACGGTCCAACTGGAATGGAAGAATCAGATTGTCACACTGTCCAACTGTCTATATGTTCCGGACATTGTCGTCAACCTAATCAGTCCAGGAAAGCTTCTTGAACAGGGATGCACGCTGAAGGCCAAAGCTAGGAGTTTTGAATTAAAAATAAACAACATCAGGATATTTCAAGGTACAATTGTGAACAGTCTTTTTGTGTTGGAAAAGCCGTGTAAAATAGGTAACAACAAATGCTACTGGACACAGAAAGAGGACCCAAGATCTCTGAAAGACCTTCATCTCTCCTACGGTCAGGCTTCCATTTGTTGCTTATCCAAAATCAAGGGCGCTAGAAACATTACTGCTGAGAAAGAGAAATTTGAATGTAAGGACTGTATTCTGTGCAAGATTACCAAATCTCCCTTCAAAGCCATCTCCACCTCAGCCACCAAACCATTCAAACGGATTCATCTAGACATCATTGGCCCAATTACGCTGGAGTCTCATTGACGTGAAAGATACATTCTGACAGTTGGGACAACTATTCTGGCTACATCTCAGGTATACCACTGGCTTGAAAGGAAAATGCAACACTGGTGCTGATGGAAGTGATAGAGAAACAAAAGAACATCTGCGGTTACTACCCATTGATGGTGTGTTTGGATGGTGGCACCGAGTTTTTAAACAAGAAGTTAAATGAATTTCTCAAGGAGAGATTTTTTGATCATCTTGTAACGGAACCGTACCATCCTGAGCATAACGGCAGGGCAGAAAGGGCTAATTGAACCATAGTCAAGAGTGTAAGGTCCTTGTTGAGCTCAGAAAAACTACCTTGGAAGTACTGGTCTGAAGTTTTCAAATCATGCTGCCTCAGTCTCAATCAGATACCAAAAGAAGGCCTGGATCAATCTCCCTGGGAACTGATCAAAAAAAGAAAGTTTCCCTCCAACTATCTCCAACCCATTGTTATTGCAGCCATTGTTTTGAATCAGAGAAGAATGAAAGGAGCAAATTCCATCCAAAAGGGCAGGAAGGAAAATTGGTAGGATATAACCCTGAGTTTCTCTCATACCGGATTCTAATGCCAAATGATCAGATCATTCAATCTAAACATGTTCAATTCCTGAAGCAGTCAATCAACCAACTGGGAATTGATTCCACCTTGGATCTCAACTTCATTCTTGTTGATGGTTCTATGTCAGTAACCAAAGAACATAACGCAGATCTAATGAACTATTGTGACCCGCAAGTGGAGGTGGTCTCGTCAGAAGAAGAGCCATCAGGTTCTGAAACTGACTTGAGCCAAGGGAGTGATTTGTCATTGGATCCTGTTCAACCCACTTTTGTGACCAAACCAAGGGCACCAACTCCTGGGATAATTGAAGAAACATCCAGAAGAACTCTTTGTGACCAATCTACAATCAAACCCCCCCAACAATACGGGTTTCACCATTACTACAAACCTAAAACATTTGATCAAGCGAGCAGATGTGCCGACAGCTTCAAGTGGGGGGGCAATCAAGAAAGAATTTGATCAATGCAAGCTACTTGAATTCTGGGAAGATTATGAAGGCAATACTCCACTGAATCCACTGGACACAACGTGAATATTCAAGATCAAAGATAATGCTCACAATGACGTGATTGTTCACAAGGCTCAAATTTTTGTCAAGGTTTTCAACCAAGTTCATGGCCTGGACTTTGAAAAAACATTTGCTCCAACCAGTAAAATTGCCTTGTTGAGGACTATCTTTCTATGTGCCTTAAAAAAAAAACTCAATGTCCGGCAGTATGATGTAAAGGCCGCCTTTCTACACGCACCATTGGAAGAAGAAGTAATCATCAAAAAGCTGCAAGGATGTCAACGTAAGTGTCAGTACTTGAGACTTAAAAAAAGCTTGTACATTCTCAAGCAATCTCCAAAAAATTGGTATGAGACTCTCACAGAATTGATCAAGTTGGTCAGTTTCAAGGAGTCACACAGTGATCCCTTCCTGTACAAGAGTGATGACAGCAATTCTTTTCTCTTCTTTCATGTCAACAACCTAATTCTTGTGGGCCATGGCAACAACTTCAACGACAAATTCAATGCTTGATTCAAAAACTCTCAAGCTCATGAACCGGACACCATCCTGGGTATGAAATCCAAGAGAACGGCAAACAGTATTTTGTTAAGCCAACCCAAGCACATAATTCATGGCCTAGAAGAACTTGGATTGCTGGAATCAAGACCAAGCTCCACACCGCTGACTCCTCATCTCAAAATCACCAAATCTTTTGATGAAGACTTTGAAAAGTTCAAAGAGCTCAACATAAAATATAAGTCTGCAATACGACTTCTAAACTACATCGCAAGTAGAACGCGCCCAGACCTCAGCTACTTGGTCTCCAGTCTAGCTTGTTTCAAAAATAAACCCGGTCTAACTCATTGGAAGGAACTCAGACAAACATGGCAATATCTCAATCACACCAAAGAGAAGGAACTCACCCTTATCTATGACAAATCAAAGGGCCCAATTGAATGCTATAGTGATGCATCCTGGGGAGAAGATCCAACCAGTTGCAAGTCACAATCAGGTTACCTCTGTCTGTCCTTTGATTCACCTCTCTCCTGGAACAGCTTCAAACAGAGGAATATTACCTATTCATCCACCAAAGCCAAATTGAATCCTCTGCTCAACTCATTTCTTGAAGCCAAATGGCTTTGCCACTTGCTTGGAGAAATTTTTCAAACAAAACTCCCATCATCAAAACATTTCATAGACAACAAAGGCCTAGATGATAAACTGAAGAAGTTTGGATCAAATGCTAAAACCAGACACATGGACCTCATGACAAAGGGGCTTTGAGAAGAACTCAAAGAAGGATCCTTGACCGTTCACATGATTGAAACTGGTAAGATGTTGGCTGATCCCTTGACCAAGGCGGTCAGTCTAGACAAACTTCAAAAGTTCTCTGACACAATATTTACGGTTGATCTCCAGTTAAGGGGTGTGTAGAGAGAGGTCTCACTCATTCAGAGACCTGAATATTTCTGCGAGTTCAATCAAAGCTGCAAATTCTCCAAATGGGGAAAATGGCAGCAATGCTGACTCTAGTGGTTGTACTGTTAAATGCTTGTTATGATCCAGTGATCCTGGTCATACTTTTCACATTTTTTTTCTTTCATCTCATCCTCTTTTCTTTTCGCCGTCTCTTTTCAATCTCATCTTCCTCAGTCTATGTCAATCCCTCCTTCATCTCAACCTCTCTACAAAACCCTCAAAATCAAATCACAAATTCAAGAGACTTGACAACCACCTCATCAGTCATCCTTTGAGACCTTACCTATCTAACTGGTGAGATCAATCTGCCTTCATGATCATCTGAACAAAAATCAGCCTAAGGTCTCTATTTTATCATTCAGATCCGCCACATCCTCTCCCTGTCTTCTCTCAATGCCATAGTCATTTCAACCCAGGTAACCTTATCATAGTGTTGGTGTTCTGTTCTTTTGTTTGAGGCTGGCTATCATTCTGTTTATGCAATTCTCATCAAGGTTCTTCTTGTTTTATTCTTGCTGGTTAAATTTAATAACCATTCATCAAAGTTATATTCTGTGAGGTTCCTTGGTAGTTACAAACTCAGAATCTGCAAGACTATCAACAATTCCATTTTAAAACCATCATTGTAAAAAATATAGCTCAGGAAAGTCAGAAATTTAGTGTGGGAATCAAATTAAGAAGCCTTATCATATATCTTTTCTTGAATAGACTCTAAGTAAAATTTTTAACATGCTATACGCGCTTATCTAAGTTTTCAGAAAAAACAAGCATATTTTCAAGATATGAAGCCATGTGAATCTCAAAAAGGCTGGAGAAGATATCATTGAAAAAATATTGAAAAGTTTAGGGAGCATTACAGGTTTCAAAAGGCATGCAAAGATACTTGTAGCTGCAGAAATTGGCTCTATTAGTGGCGAGCCATTCATGACCCTCATAAATTTGAATCAATTTATAGGCAGCTCCAACAGTTATCTTTGTAAAGAAATTTGCACCATGAGAAAGTTTGAGAAGGTTTACCATTGTTTGAATGGGATAGGCATCCTTGCAATTTAAATTGTTAATAAATTGATAGTCAAGGCACAAGCAAATAAAGCCATCTTCATTGGGGATGAAAATGACCAGCTTCCCTTCCAAATAACAACTGGTTCAAATAATACCTTTATCTACATTATTGAAAATTCATTTTTGCAGAACTTCAGAATTCCAGTCCAAAAGAGCATAAAAGAGGCCATTTGGAGGAGGATCTCCAAAGATTTCTATTTTATAGATTTATTTTCTTAAAGGAGGAATTCTATCAGTCATTATTTCAGAAATTACATCAATATAATCATCATAACGTTTTTTTGAGGGTGGATTTTGATGAGAAAGACCAGGCCAGCGGAGATGTGATGTGGAAGGATGATTATATTGCATGAGCAAGGGAATCAGAGAGAACATCAGAATCATGAAATGAGGAAAGAAAACAAATAGAATGAGAATAAGAGGAAAGAGAAAACATACCTGGGCCAGCGGAGATGTGATGTGGAAGGATGAGGAGAAGGAGCTCCTTCCACTCATTGTAGCTGGCCCAGGTATACTACAAAACATGTGAAATGAGAGTGACATGTGTGTAGCACACAACTGGACAGGATTGAACTTGTCAATCTAAAACCCCCCCTTGCTGCACACTTGAGAACAAAAATGGAGAGAAAGAAAGAGAAAAAAAAAGGAAAAATGTAAAGATAGGAAAATATGTAAGCAACAACTCCAAACATGTGACAACTTTTTTCAAGGAGAAATCTCTTGAGAGGCTTCGTCAGCATGTCCGCAAGCATGCCCTTGGTGGAGAAGTGAATGGGGTTCATTGTACCCTCTTGGACGCACTCCCAAATAAAATGGTACCTTGCATGGATATGCTTGGTATGCACGTGGTTTTCAGGATTCCTGGAGAGCGCTTCAGCCCCTTTGTTGTCAATGTGCATTGTAATGGCTTCTTTGGTTGCAGGGAGAGTTTGGAAAGAAGATTCTTGAGCCACAACCCCTCTTTGCACGAGTCTGACAGGGCTTTGTACCTGGCTTCAGTGCTGGAAATCCAAACAGTGGCCTGCTTACAAGATTTCCGTGAGATAGCACCAACTCCCAGGCAGTACGTGTAGCCAGAGGTAGAATTTCGGTCTTCACGGTCTTCCGCCCAGTCGGAGTTGGAAAAACTAGCAATCTCCAAGGAGCCGCCCAGCCTGAGTCGCATGGTTATGGTGGTGAGCAGGTAGTTGAGAACATGCAAGGCCGCCTGCCAGTGTGTCTCCAATGGATACAAATTTTTTGGAAAGGTGGTTGACAACAAAAGAGATGTTGGGTCTTGTGCACTGTGCCACCCAGATAAGAGACCCAATCAATTGGTTGTACAGTCCCAATGAGAAATCTTCACCAGGTATCCTCTTTTTGATGCTTTTAAAATGTGAGTCATTTGGGGTTTGGAAGGGCATCAATTTGTTTTTCAGGAAACAAGAGAAAAGGTCCTTGATGTAGTGCGACTGATTGAGATAGATTAGAAAATTTGGTCGGTCTTGTTCAATTTGAAGCAACAGGGAGTGATGAAGTTCCTTTTCAGCTCCAATTTGGAAGGACTTTCCGAGAGAAACTATGAGATTTTTAACAAATGAAGGTTGACCAACAATAGCCAAATTGTCCACATGCATAGTCAGGGCACCCACGAGTTTACCTTCACGCAGTTGGAAGTAGAGGGTTGGATTTTACTTGGAGTTGGACAGGCCAAGTTGGGTGCGGGTTTCATGAAGGCAAAGGTTCCACTGGCGGGGGATTTATCTCAATCCATAAATTGAGCAGTTGATTTGACACACCCAATCAGCATGCCATGGATAAACAAATACAGGAGGTTGTTCCATGAGGAATTGATGATTGAGGCAACTGTTGAGGAAAGCTGTCTTAAAGTTTACTTGCCCGCCTTTCCAGTCATTGGAGGCCAGAAGACTGTGGATCATTTGGATAGTTTTGAGGCTTGGGGTTGGAGAGAAAACCTCTTCAAATTCAATTCTGCAAGTTTGAGAATAGCCCATGGCCACAAGAAAAGCCTTGAGCTTCTGGATGGTACGATTGGGGTTTTTCTTGAATTTGAAGATCCACTAATCTTCTGTTCTTCCGGAATAGGTACTAGTTTCCAGGTTTTCATACCGAGGAGAGATGCAAACTTTTCATCTCCTTCCTTCAGCCACTTGTGCTTTTTGGGTGACTTGAGAAGTTGACGCCATGTTTTTAGAGTATCAACATCTGCAGCCGCATCAGTACTTTTGGACAACTGGCCGTATTGGTCAGGAGCTTGACGAGAGCAAGTGGATTGTCTAGGGACTGGAGGTGGAGGAAGAGGAGGGAGAGAAATTGGAACTACGGCGCCAGGAAAGTTCTGGGGAACCTCCGGGATGAGGGGACTAGTGTTTGGCAAGGGGATGGGAGATGAAGAGTGGCGGGGTACGTAGGCTGGGATTTTTGGGAAGAGGGGAGAAGGGGACTCTTGGGGAACGGAGGCTGAAGAATCACTTGCGTTTGAGGTAGAGCAATGTCTGTTGGATGGAGTGTGGATGGAAGTTGTAAGACGCCAATCCACACCCCCCCTCAGAGGGATGTCAATCAGCGGGGGAACCGAGTTGGAGGAAATTCGGTGCTGGACTTGAGGCAGAGGGTGTGGCGTTTTCAAGATCCAGGGGGCCTCAAATTGAGAGGAGATGAAGTGGAGGTAGGCTTTGACAAGTAGGGAAAGATATGATGGTCAAAGATTACATCACTGGTATTTACAACTGTTCTTTTTTCTAGGTCCCAAGCTCTCACACTGTTACCATTTGATAGGGTGGAAAAGAACATTGCTGCCCTTGCATTTAAATCCAACTTGTTGCAATCCGCTTCTTGAACCTTGTACCATACATGACACCCAAAAGGATGAATTTCCAAGAGAGGGGTAGGGTGTCAACCAAGAACTGAGAGTGGGGTTTTGAAGCCAGCAGGAGTGTGGAATGGAAAGGAATTGTGATAGTGGAGAGCATGCCTGAGGGAATTGGCCCAGAAGACCTTTGGGACCAATGCTTGCAAGAGGGCGCACCGCACAAGGTTCCCAATTATCCTGTTCAAGCGTTCAGCAATGCTGTTCAGCTGTGGAGAATGAGGTGGCCCTGGGTCATGAGTGATACCATGATTCTGGAGATAGGTTGAGAAAGCGGTGGAAATGTATTTGCCACCTTTGTTGGTGCGTAGTGATTTGATAGTGAAAGCAACATCTGATTAAAAGCAGGACCAAAATAAATTTAAGCAGTTGAACTTCTTGTGTTTGTGCTTCATGGGATAGACAAGAATGAATTTAGAGAAATTTTCAAAAAAGGTGGAGAAAAATTTGTAACCTTCCCTTGAAGGAACTTTGAAGGCGCCAACATCTGAATGTATGAGCTGGCCAGGGTGAGTCAAAAAATAAGGGCAGAATGATTTGAATGGGGATCTGCTCATTTTTCACTGGACACAGATGGAGCAATGTTGTACCTCTTGTTCATTCATAGAGTGGGTTGGATTTGATGATCTTGAAGGAGCCTCTTGAGTGGCTTGAGACCTAGGTGATTTAGCCTCACATGATATTCAAACAAGGAAGATTTAGTTTTAGTGACTTGGGAGGCTTGAGAGAAATTTGAGCTCACAGGCTCAGATGGTAAGTACAACAAATTTACTTTTCAGTAGCCTTGCCCAACTGGTTAATGGGGAACTTGCACACTCAATGTTGTGTAGATGAGACATTCCTTTGAGGTAAATACAACAGTGATTCAAAGGTCACAGAAACCATCTATAGACAGGAGCGGTTCATGAAGGGATGGGACAACTAGGGTTTTGATTTCTTTGTCTGTCTTCAGAGGGAGTTTCTATGAGCTGCAATGATTTGAATTTACTAGAGAGTGATTGGCCAGGCAAACAGGGGAATTTTCTGGCTTGATCTTGTCAAGTGAGACAAAGTGAGGTGTCATGGACACCAAGCAGCTGGAATCTAGGTTGGAATCAAAATGCGCAGATGAGGCAGATTTGACAGTTGTAGCATGACTTGCTTGAACTTAAACCTCTGACCCCAGATAATTTCTCTCTTCATCAAGCTGTTCAGATTTTTGAGGATTTGACAGAGTGGAGGTGGTAGTTCTGCCAGCTCTAGCCGGTTGGTTTTGTTCCTTGGAAGGTGGTTTTTTGGAGCAACACAAGTGTGACTTGTGAGAGGCCTTAAGCTTGTCTAGAACCTTTTGAGTGTTGTTGCACATGTTCAGATTGTGACCATCCACATTACAGAAGTAACAGTGTCTGTGTTTTTTCTTGCTGGAGGCATATTGTCAAGATTTAGAGGTTGATGAGAAAACCAAAGCTTCAACGTCAGTCTGGGATTGACGCTGGGTGTGCTTGTTCTTGAAAGCTATGACAATGGTTTCCAAATTGACTCTGTCTTGGTTCATCAGCAACAAAATGCAATGAAGCCAATCTTGAGGGATGGAACTGAGTAGGGAAGCCAAATGGACATTGTTGGCGGTGAGAGGATTCTCTGGTGAGATGAGGGCTTTCAATTGTTGGTGGTATTTAGCCATGGTGTCTAGGTGGTTTAAGATGTCATCACTGTCCATTTTTGTAAGGAGAAGCTTGAATAGCCAGTAGAATTGTCCTCTTGTTGTTTGATCTTGGTGGGCTCTGTGCAGTTCTTTCCACATGCGGTAGGCATTTCTGCAATTTTCTCCAACCTATCAAAGGTTTGAGGCATTGATAGCCTGAGTGATGAGAGCACATACAAGTTTATTGTCATTTATGCAGCTGTTGGAAGGTATCTCCAGCCAGGACTTTTTGATGAAATAATCTAAACCCACTGCTTCAAAGTATGAAGTAACCACAAAATACCAATCAAGATAGCTGGAGTCCGGGCCTGTTGGTTTAAGGATGGGGAGCTTGGCGTTTGGTAGCTTTTGAGAGCCAGATGAGAAATATTCTGGGCCAATGTTAATTATAGTGGAAAGAGGCTTTTGGAATGTAGAAGGAGGTGATGACATCCAATTCTATATTGCTTTTTTGTTAAGCATACGGATCCTGATGTTAGTTGATCAAAGCTCAGTGGAGCTCTGGGCTCAGAACCTGATGAGACAGACTGGGCTGGAGGAGCTGGGCCAGCAGAAATTTGATGTGGAAGGATAATTATATTTCATGAGCAAGGGAATCAGAGAGAATATCAGAATCATGAAATGAGGAAATAAAACAAAGAGAATGAGGATAAGAGGAAAGATAAAACATACCTGGGCCAGTGGAGATGTGATTTAGAAGGATGAGGAAAAGGAGCTCCTTCCACTCACTGTAGCTGGCCCAGGTATACTACACAACATGTGAAATGAGAGTGAAATGTGTGTAGCACACAACTGGACAGGATTCATCTTGTCAATCTAACAGATTTGATCTCTTCTAAAGATTTTTCATCTTTTTTGAATGCATCAAGGGGAATATGCTTTTTATTTTTGAATTAAAATTCAATATTAATCAAAGATTCCAAGGGAACCAAAATTCTTCAAATGGATATTCAAGAGTAATAGAATTTTAAAGCAAATAATTAAACATAAAAAAACATAAAAAAAGAGAGTTCCATAAAATATGTACAAGAAGTGCTATCTATTATAGCATTGTCTGATGGGATCATTCAGATGGAGCTTTTGCCTCAAGGTTGACAGGGTTTATCAGATACTTAAACAAAGGTTGGTGTGAAATTCCCCACCCTGGGTTTCAAACAAGCGTGAAAAGCTGTTCACAACCCATATGAGTTGTGAACCTCTGTTCAAAACTCAAAAATTTGCAAGCAAGGTTGTTTACAGCTTGGGAAACCCCCTGGGGGTTTATTTTTTCATTTTTTCTTTGATTTTTTTTTGTTTGTTTTTTTGTACAAAAAGGGTTTTTCAAGTTGTCTTCATTTTGTTTCTTTTTTTTCTACTTTTTTTCTTCTTTTCTTTGTTTATTTTATTTCTTTTTTAATTTTTTTCCTTTTGTTGAATTTTTTACTTATTTTTACCTATTTATTTATTTCTTTATTTTTTTGCTCACAACCCTGCAGTTGTGAATGGATTTGGAATGGCACACCAAGACTCAAAATTGTTTATTAACAGCCCTTTGCAACCCGTCTGAGTCGTGAATGTCCATTCAAAACTCTATGGGTTGCAAAAAGCCATTCATGAATCCAAAGGGTTGTGAACCGCGCCATACAACCCAATTTGAGTTATTAATGGGTTGTGTAGCGCTATAAATTTAACAATTCCCTTCCACAAATCAGTATCAGGGTTCCAAAAACAAAGAAAAGAGATTAAGATGATGATTTTTTCCATGCTAATTACATTCAAGATTATGAGTTCCCATTCAAAGCCTTGTAATTTTTTTAAATTAAATTTCCATCAAATCTCATTGGAAGAAATAATATTTGTTGAATTTAGAAAAATAAAATGGAAGGAAGTTGTTTCTTTGAAAGAAAGAGACTTCAATTTTTCACTCAAGGAATTAAAAATGAAAGAGAGAGATGCACCTGAGTCAAGGAAGACACAATAGGAAAAATGATTATCTGAAGAGAATAGAAGGAATCTCATGTGGTTTAGGGCTCAGAAGGGTCAGTAGAGGCAAACAGTTGTGCGGATAAAATAGAGTATCTTTCCTTTTAGATAAGAAAACTACTAGAAAGGTTCTTGAATTTTCCTTTTCCTCCTTTTTCTCCTTTTCCTTACGCTTCTTACAATCATAAAGGGAATTTGTTCCCCCACAGTACATACAAAATCCTTCTGTTTCTTTTCAAATATTTTTTTTTATTTCAAGAAAACATTTTCCAGAAATGCTTTGAGCTTAGAGGGTAGCTGCTTTTGGAATTGTTTGGATTTTTCCTTCTTTCTTTGTCAGGATTTTTTTTTCTTTGAGCTAGAGTATTTTATTTAGCTTGCATCAAGTTTGTCTTCTTTTTCTTTCTTATTCATCCTTAATGTGATTGTTATTGATGAGTGCATTCAACATTCATGATTCAATTTATGAAATGGGAAAGCATTGTTATTTGCTTTCCATGAAGGTAGAGTGAATTGTAAATTTGGGGGACAACCCTTTTTTAAACATATACATCAGGAAGATTTTTTCCAGTCAATTTGAGATTGAAGAGAAAAAAATTAAAGATTTAATCTGAGGCACAGAAAATTTCCTTCATATTGAAAATATCTAACTCAGTTTATGTAGTGCATTCCTTTTTGGGTTTGCAAAAATAGGTGAGGATATGTCCTTCAAATAAAAACCAGTTTTTGGCAATTTTTTTTTATCTGATTCAAATATGGTTCAAACCAGATATGGGCGTTCCCTGGAGTTTATGTTTCTGCATAAAGGAGATTTTTCAATTTATTTGAAAGGAAGATTGATTATTTTAGAAGAGGAGTGTAAATAATTTGATAAAAGTCCTAAATTTACAAAAAAAAAGGCTGTTTAATTTATGAGCATGCCAAGTGTTTTGAAACCAGGACCATTGTGACTTTTTTTTTCACCATGCCAATGAGCCTCAAAATCATAGATTATATGAAATTATGGGGTATATCTTCAACCATAACATCAGCTTTGTCTAAAAAGCCTTTGAAACTAAGCTTCCAGACAGAGGCAGAATGAGAGAAAGAAGGGGGATTATCTTGGCCACAAAAAATATCATTTAGTCATGCAAGGTTGGTACAGGAGGCAGATGGAAATTAGGGGTCAACTTGGGTATTTTGGGGAGCACAGGCAGCAGGGAGAAATCTGCCTTAGTTTTCGTTTTTCAAGAATGTTATCTGCAAGGAGATGGAGTACAAGAAAGAAAAATTCTTGAATTTGGGCTAGAAGCTGATAATGGGAGCTGAACTAGGTACTATGGAGAAATAAATTATAATTTTATCAAAAAAGCTGTAATACTTGTAGTATGCGCACTAAAAGGGTGGCATATCAATCAGGGAGGCTCAAGGAATATAGAGAGTGCTTCAATAAATCTCAATGAAGCAGGAGGATACTTCAATGAATTCTCAGGTGGTCACGCTGGGAATTGACTCAAAAAATCAAATGCAAAGGGGATTTGAAGTGTGGAATTTCGGAAAAAGGTTTCAAGTGTTTGGCAGAATTTGAAAATTCAAGAATACATGATAATGAATTTCTAAGGAAGTAAAAATGGAAATCAAAAAGAGGCTCTGCAATATTGAAACAATGGCAGGATCAAAAAGAAGAATTTCATATGAAAACTGAGTATTTCAGGAATGCACATTACCAAGGGAAAAGTCCCTAAATGTATAAAATAGGGCTTTAATATCTACATGTGATTCTAAAATTTTTTTACATGACACTAGTAC